>CM076651.1:5094130-5157833 GCA_038496675.1 Rachycentron canadum
GGGTGGGGGTTGGGGGGGTTGGAGGGGGTTGGGGGGTAGCTGTCTGTTATAAGAGTGCTGGGGAGGTGATAAAGTGATGAGGGCTCTGAGGTGCCTAGCATGCTGCCAGAGACAAGGCACACTGAGTTCCTAAAACTGGCCCCTGGACAAGTAACGCCAACAGACAAACAAATGCGTGGGTAAACTGTGAGGCAGAAATATCCTTTTATGTTTGAGGTGCTAGTCCCTTTATCTATTTTAATAAGCAACAATTGCGTTTTTGTAGAATTAAACTCTGAACTATGATCTGGCTTTTGCTGTTTGAATCATGTCTAGAGATTTGTTTGACATTGTAGGATTTTAAATCCCCTCAATGCATCCTTCACTCTCACATTACCCTTCTACATTAGCAAGTTTTGACTTTTCTTGTTTATTGGCTTTTAATTATTCAGCATATATTAGTCAGTGTATATATATATTAAATATATTTTCTGTGTATTTCTGGGAGTCAATACTTCAATAATGAACACTGTTATGTTCATATTGTAATTAAATAACAATATAAACAAATAAAAAAAACATGGTTTCATCTATTCGACACCATTTCAGACATCATTACACCGTATCTAGCAAATACTGTATTATGATGACTTAAATACATCAACTAGGTGGAAAGTGTTAAATCAAAATTATTTGCAGTTTAGAAATTATTATTCCAAGTATTCAGTTTGCTCTTGATAATAAACCCATCAAGCTGACAGTTGCCAGGTGCGTATGGAGCTTTAACGACAGGTGTTTTGACTTGTCACAGCAGGAAGAGCACAGGTGAAACTGATTGTGTTAACGATGGTTAAGTTCAGTCAGTGAACCAGCAGAGACACCGGGACCCAGGAACTTGCCCGCTTAAATGGAATACGGTCATTTTTAATTCTGTTAATCTCTATTTATTGCAGTCCTTTGTTCTTTCAGCTGGACAGAGCCAGGTCAATTTAGAGTTCACACATAGCGGCACTGAAGTGTGGCCTTTTTTTGAGCTGCTGCTGAACTGAGAGAAAAAAAGAGAGAGAGACGACATCTGTTGGACTGCTCGTCTTTTGCTGAGACTTCTCCTGGATTTATTTTCCTTTATGAAGCGACCACAGGAAAAGAAACTTCAAGGGGAAGCTGAACAAGATGAACACAGCTTGGACTGGTCCACTCGTCGGACAGCTGATGAGGTAAGACCCCAAACAAGCCCACATTTCCTTCCTTTAATCGTCAAAGTTAGTGAGCTGGGCAGCCCAACTGAAGTCTGCTGCCACGCTCACATTACTCCTCCCACTGCAAAACATATCCAACACACCCTTTTAACCTCTTGGTAGCTGTGTCCCAGTTCAGAGGCTGTATCCTTTTGGACAACAGCATGACTACACTGTCCCAATTCAAAACCTCCATTAAAGCTGGCAAAGAAATGCAGCCCTCTATTCCCAGGCAACAATGCCTCCGAATGGGTGGATTCCTTGTGGCCCAGATTATGCCAACATGAATAATGTGGATGAAATAAATAAAAAATGAAATGAGTGAAGTAAATGGAAATAAGAGTATGATACTTCTGTACCAATCGCCTTAAAACCTATTTTTTTTTTTTTTTTTTTTAAATGTGTGTCAAGGTTGATAGGTGACAGGAGTGGTTTCACAACAATGGCTGCTTTTGCAAAGCAAAAATCCTCAAGTCCATATTTTTGGTTTGGTCTACAATGGCTACAAAAGCCACACATTGGTCAACCACATCCTCCAAAGACTTGACTTGAACTAAGACGCAGCTTGGTTAAGTCATCAGGCCTTTGCTATTTCTACTGCTGCTGCGACACCTCACACCTAACCTTCACCCTAACATTCACCTGTAAGCTCTGAGTCTTGCTTCCACACTCAGCTGAGCAGCTCACGATGTGGAGATGAACAAGGTCAGAGCCTCAATGCCACGTATTATCATTTTCTGTAAATAATAATCTAGACCTTGTGACTTGGCTTTCACACACACTCGCACACATTAAATTAGAGCGAGACCATCACCTAGGCGCGGCTAAAGATCTGAGTTCTAGTCATTCTTGTAGCACAATGGAGTAACGGAGAGCCCGTGGTTGTGAGACATTTGTTCTCAGCACAGTCTTTAATTTCCAGTAAAATACCAACAAGTTGCCTTGCGCTGCCTCATTTGAATGAACACGGATGAACTGTCAGAGTGATGGTCGTTGCACTGCCATAAAAAATATAGCCCTGTTCAGTCTAAAACCACTGCAAGTCTATAAAATCTGTAATGTTTTAACCGTAAAATTCCACTTGTATTACTTCCATAAATTTTGCAGAGGACATGTCCATGGTATCCTTAAAACACTGACTGATTATGTAACTGATGTATATTCAAATGTACACCAAAGATTATAGAGGTCAAGTAGGATATTTGATACTGAATCTAGCAGAAATGGAAAAGTCAATAGGTTCTTACACTGGTGGCATATTGGATGTCCCTCCATATGTTTGTCTCCCTGGAGAGGTCTGACGTCTCAAACAGGTTGTCCAGCACCACCTCTCCAATCATATCATGCCGTGAAAACCGGTCAAAATCAAAGACGCTCATGTGGAGCTTCCTGACTGCCAGCTCCTCATAAGGCACAGGGAACTGGAAGCTCTCGTTGAACGTGGGGTTGAGAGTTTTCCGGTGGACGCGAGTCTGGAACTTCTTGCGGTCAGGCAGCAGGAAGATCTTCACATAAGGGTCAGATGTGCCACATAAGTCCTTGGCGGGAAGGTCTACTGCCTTGAGGATGTTGACTAAGAGCGCTTCATTTTCGTAGTCGTACTTGAGAGAGAAGTTAATCCTGCCACAGTTTTTGCTGCTGCCATGCTTGGATGACTCTTCTGATTCCAGGGCCTTCTGTTGGTAGAGCTCAGGCTGGATGCGACCAATGCTTGTGGGCTTTTCTTCTTTGTCCACCACATAGTCATTCCCCAGGTCTAGACTGCCTACCTGCATCTGTCTGGGCAAGTGCCTTTTGAATGAATTGTGCCTGCAGGAAAAGAAAAGAGTGAGAAAGGAGGTCAGTGTGAGAGGGAATAGCTGTGGTCTGCGCTGAGGAGCTGTGGTGAAGATGAGCAGAGAAAACGCTGGTCTGACCTCAAAGAACTAGTGTTGACAAAGAGAAGACTGGTTGTCACCTCATGTCCCCTCACATCTGCTGTTACAGTTGCAATTGATAAGACAATGACAACAGCCAATGCTCTCTTAGTTATTTCCTTTGTGAGAGGAAATAACTGACCTGTAGCCTGCATTTATCTTGTTTAAAAAATTAATGAAAACAATTACCTTTTGAAAGCTTGTCTGATCTTATGCACCTGCCTTGTAATATACTTAGAAGATTGACAATATGTCTAATTTGCACCTGTCACATTTAAAAAAAACCAAAAAACTCTGCTTTTCATTTACCAAGATAAAACTGGACTAAAACCACCCTGTGAGGACAGATGATTTACTGTGTTAAGACCATAAATTTTTTAAATTTATTTTTTTTACTACTGTAATTGGAGGACAAATTCTAAAACTGCATACATGAGTAGAGTGTACTACTGATGTTCACATTAACATAGTGAACATGTGCCGTTCTGCCTGTATTGCTGCAACAAATGATTTTTCTCTCCTACTACATTCCATTAATTCTCATGAAGAAACCATCACATATAATTAGCTTTACCATAATGACCTGCAAAGACATGCCTCTAAGGCAGAGAGCTACACGAGCTATAGTATTTATTATAATTAACTTTGTAGATACCAAATTGCCCAGATAGACTATATCTACCCTCATTAGGAATTTATTAAGGATATTTGGTGTTTGCTCCATGTGATAGTGTGTCTTAAATTCTGCCTATGTGTGCACGCATGCATGTTTGTATGTGACCGTAAGCATATTTACACATGGATAACCACATCACAAAGTACATAGGGAGTATGTGACTAACCGAGTGGAGGAAGCCGGCTCAGTGGTTTGTCTCTGCATGCGTTGCGTGCGGCGCAGGAAGTGCTCCCTCATGGAGAGCTGCACATCGGTGGGGATGTCAGGAGATGTATGGCTTATCTTCACCGCCGCCTCCAGGAAACCCAATGAGCCCACGGGGTCCTTCACCTTCTCTGTCGCCATGGTGACCGGCGGCTGCTGGGAGCTGGGCAGCAAGAGATGCGGTTGGAGCTCTGGGCCACAAGCAGGGGCGAGGGATGGACTGGGGAAATGGGCCTTAGTTCGCCAAGGCACCCAGCACAGCTTCCAGGAGACGACTGTAAGAAGGCCGAGCAGAGCCAGGCCACAGACCACAAACACACCAAGTCGGAGGCCAAAAGTAGCGTCTGGTGGCGAACCACAGGGACCAGAAACAGAGGATCACACAATATGGACAAACAGATGGTGGTTACAAGGGTGAGAAAGGAGAGAGAGTGGGAGACATTCTATTAGAACATGATTTTTCAAATGGTCTTGTGCTAAATCAGTGGTTTTTATATAAGACTGAGGACGAGCCAAGTATACTGGGAGATGAGCTTCATAAATATTGAAGTAGCCTCCATTAGTCTTCAGTTCAGCCAAAGGATAAGAAAAGCATAGTAGCATTGTAATGTAAACACAACTCAAACGTGGGTATGGTATGCAGTCATGCACGCACACACACACATACACACGCATATATACACAGATAATTTTCTCACTATAGAGGTAGAGAAGTAATTATAGTCTAACAAATGATAAAAAAAACCAAACAATATCAGTTTTTGAATTCAAAAAAATGACTCATGGGAATAGATCCAATGTGTCAGAGGGGTTCTTCTGGGATTTTTACCATGAAACAGATAAAAAAGCGCAGGGCACAGTCAAACTCATTTATTTTTCTCATATTTTGAATAAGCTTCCTGGGGAACAAGCAGCATACAAAGACCTGGAGACGCACCAAGAATGCTGACAAGCACTCTGCAAGGATTCATGGGGACTGAGGGACAGAAAAACAAAGACAGAAAACACACAGCTCTGTATCTCTGGCTCTTGCCTTTGGGATGCTCGCCAGAGTCACTCCACTCTCGATGTAACGTAAACATATTTGACCACCTGAGTGTTTTCCTCACTCCAAAGTTTCAGCCAGGATTGAATTAAACTCTCTAAATTTTGCTGGAGTGTTCTTTTCCGTGCCGTCTGATTGCTCCAATTTATCTACAATAACCCACACTGAGGAGTGTCTTGGTGGCCTCACTGAGGATCCCTGAACTCACGTCTTAACAAAACACTCCAGAGATAACAGGAAGCTGCTTCAAGGCACATCGAATCAGCTCTTTTCTCATTTCTGCTTGGCTCAACCTTTAAAACGTGAGCATCAACATGCGCCTAAACCTGCAGGTGAAATTGTGTTCCTTGGATTTTGAGAGAATCAAATGACCATACATTTCAATACATTAACCATATTTTACAGCTTTAGTTATGGGATACTTTACAGATGTGCTCCCAAACATATTTGCCCTGTGAGACCTGGTTGGGGCCTCATGCCATATTTCAAATGTTAGTGCAAGTTCCACCAGAGAGACAAATCTCCACTTCTCAAATAGTTTAATTTCAATAATAGCTTGAGATAAAATTACCAAACGTTTCACAAATAAAACAAAACTAGACAATATCACAAAAAGAGAGCTTTGTTCTTCTCCTATTACTTCACTAATAACCTGTGATGTCAGGTGACCAAAGTTCAATATCAGGACAGTGTCGAAGGATAATGTCAATTTGATGTACAATAATGACAAAAGCTGACGTTGATATTTTGTTGGTTTTACATTGTGTTGTTCAGTAAACATCCAATCCAACATCCTCCACATCTTTGCATATAAAATAAGTTCTGATCATGAGCAAAACCAACCAACATCTGCTAAGTATCCTATCAGTTAGCCAACACTGGATTTTGACGAATTTCATTGATAATCAAAATCTAATGTATATATGTGTGTAATATAATATATATGTACATGTGTTAAATATTTTAATTGCAGAACTGTTAGGTTACCTGGGGTGAGTTGACTATTTTATGTACATTTGGGTAGTGTCATCAGTAGCAATGCGTGAAAGTCATCTCGTTTTCAGTGTAAAGTTGTAATTATCAAAGTAACAGTAAAATGTACATTATTGCCCTTTTGAAATGTAGGAGTAAATACTCAAGTAAACCTACCATTGGTCTGTAATGTCATATAATAAACCTTAAAATATCCTTAAATGACCAAAAGGCTGGAGAAAACATTTTCCACCTTATTTTGCACAAATTAAGAGCTTTCATGTTCAAAATTCATACTAAATGGAGTGTCCACGAGGGCAAATTTACAGCTTAGGCAGCCGTAGACAGGATTTCAAGTCTGGAGGATTTATGCCTGAGGAGGATTTCTCAGCTGTCCACGGCCCTGGCCTCCCTGTGTCATCTGAAATTTCACAGAGCTCTCAGCAAAGCTTCATCTTGACTGGACTGTCTCTGGCTGGCTCCTCAGCCGCCGTCATGGCAAATTGAATCCGACCCTGCGCTGTGCACTGAAACATGTCTGTAAACACACAGTGGTGACAATCCGTCGCTACAAAATGCGTTCGCAGGTCAGAAATTTGTGTTTGGGAAGAGTATGTGACTTTGGCTGGCTTTACTTTTCCCACCACAGCCGCACCCTTCAAAGTGAGGTAACCACTAATGCAGTAGTTTTCACAGTCTGTCAAAATGGGCTCCATTCAGACAAAATTGAGCCTTGGTCATGACAAAATGTTGCTACTTATTCTTTAGGAACTTGAGCCCTGTTTATGTCGCCTATATTTGTCAGTGTTTCGGCAATGTAAGCGCCTTTAATGTATGCAGACTTAGCTATTCGCCGTTCCTATTTGCAGTGAGGATTTAATACTGAGCCAAACTTAAATATTCTTTGAGGTGCATCTTTTTTATGATTTATGGGCATTTCATTTCTATCCATTTTAAGATAAATATGTCCCTTGAAAGTGCAAATAAAATAGAATATGAATATGTGTATCATGTCTCTGTTTATTATTTGATATATATTTGACTTATGGTTTGAAGGAGCACAAATTTAGCAATTTAAATTTTTTTTTTTTTTTTTTTTTTTTTGTGAAAAAGCTGGGTTTTAGACACTCATAACATCATTCTAATTAAACAAGGCAACAGATTTCCAGTATCTTCCAAGTGTTGGGGTGTTGATTTGAATTTACATCCAACTCAAATGCTGTATAATTTAATGAAGGCATCCATAATTATGGAAAGGCAAACCTACCTTTTACATCTTGCAGTGGAATGGTATCAGGGATTTTAGAGAAATAATGGTGTCCAATGTTTTTGGAAAACTACCTCATGCCAGCATGCCTTTTTTAATTTTTTTTTTTTTTCAAAATTCACATGTTTCCATTGCACATTTTTTTTTTTTTAGCTTGCAATTTCAAGTTGCGCATTAAGAGTCTGTAGGTTAGTTGAAATATGGTTACAGACTCTGCTGCATGTAGGTAAATGGGCCAAATCACCATGCCAAAGGACTAAAACAAACTTTCCTTTGCTTTTAAAACATCGACCTGCATCTGCTGTTCACAGTTTAAAAAACCCTGCAGTAAAGGGGCACTAAGAATTAGTGTGAGTTCACTGGCAAACACCTGAGCTGGAGTGTTTGTGCAGTGACCTTTCGTTCACATCACAGCATCAAAATCACGCTGCTGCTCCACTGTCTATCACTTTTCACACTCTGTATGTCAGATGCCATAACTGATGTAAAAAAAGGCAGAAACCGGGATTTTAACTTTTGGTTGTTTCTATGGTAATCGAAGCAGTTTAAACTGTGTGGTACAACTGTCATCTGTCTAGTGTGGTGCGATAAGGTTAATGAGACAACTCCAGCGCAATGCCTACACTACAATAAGTTATTTCTACCATAATGACTGAAAAAAATCGAAGTGTTGAAGGTGACATGTTTCTAATTTCTCATTCCCTCCGGCCTCTGCCTTCTAGTGTTGAGAGAAATACTGTATATGCAGAGAGCTAATGATGCAGCGATGCAGTGAGACATAGACAGAGAGTCAGGCGGGAACATTAAAGAAAAAGAGTGAAAGAAAAGCCATTGTTCTTCCTCTCTAGACAGATGGGTAATGGAGCAGAGCTGTGTGAACATTACTCCCATCTGGCTGACGGCGTGAGACTAGACTGACCTCAGGGTTTAGCACACGTATAATGATTGCACCCATGCTTTGGAGGACTGGACTGTCACTATCCTGCAGTCAATCAAAAAGGTCTTTTTGGGGTCTTCCATGCTGAAAAAACCTTTCATTATCAATATTTCAGAGGCTGATTCAAGCTCACTGTAATACTCCTTCAGGTGGGCTGCAGGCCGGGAGCAAAGGCATGGAAGTGTGGCACCACTGTGTGAAAGACGGGTATTTAATTTTTGAAAAATGAAACATCCAGGTGTTGACCTCTGAGCTTGCCTGAATGCAATGACAACTTCAGTGATCTTCAACACAATGTGATATGCTTACCCTTTCCTACAAGCGGAACCTCATCATGCTCTGTCGCATGCAACCAGTGGCTACTCTCCCTGATGCCACTTTGCATGTTTCAGTGCTATGTTTGTTTGATTCAGTCGTGAAGTCTGAGCGACAAGTTGCTTCTTCACGACGGCCCCCACCAAAAACAACCTGGCCATATATTATCAGGTGTTTCTGAGGGCGCACAAATTTAATTAACGTTTGTTTTGAAGTGGAGTCAGAGAGCAAAGTGAACCCCGGGGGCTTTTTTTTTTTTCTTTTTCAAGTGCTTTCAAATCTAACCTGGTTTCCATAGTAACCTGATCATTAGAAAGAATATGCAATCTCTGTTTGCTGTCATGAATTGACTCATCTTAAGTGGGAAAAGTCCACTCACACTGATGGTAACGCACACAGATGATAGAGACATCAAAGTGCTGTTTGTCATTAGGAAGTTACCTGACACAAGCAGTGATCTGAAGTTTTATGGGTGTTATATGTTAGTGTTTTTTACAATAACTTTATATCTAATGCAGTCATGTGAGGGGCTGAATGAAAATTGTTTAACCCCCCCACACACACATTTCTGAAACCTATTAGAAATTTCATATATTGACATTCAAGTATAAATATTTTAAAATATGCGCATATACAAAATGTTGGTTGTTATAACTTCATATCTTCATATATCCAGAGGATGTATACATATGTCATATCACATTTTGGGCCTGCAGAATTGTTACAAATGGCTTTAGCATGGCAATGTGCACAATCAACCAATGGTCATTAGCCACTTTTGAGGGGAAAAAAACCAATGCACTCAATTGTTGGATATAATTGATTACACATTCACCCAGCAGTCTTCCCCACCTTCACAACATTAAATGTGATGAGTAAAATTTACCCATAATTAAAATCAAGGATGCAGGCGCATCATCAGAGTAGAAAACATGCTTCAGCGATGTCACAGCAGTTAATGTGGACATTTTAACTATTTAGAGATGAAACAATTTGTTATAAAACCTATATTAGTGTCAATAATCAATATTATTGATCAGCCACACATACTCAGGCCTCTTTAATTTTGAAGCATAACAATGTGACACATTTTCCCTCCAAAGCCATCAGTCTGCTCCTCCATCAGCCGTCACTGAAGAACAGATCAGTGCGTTTCTCTGCTCTAACATAAAGTTGCAAACACTGGCAACCTGCCTCTAAGTTCATGGAGTAGTAAATAAAGTAGTAATCTAGTGTTTTTTCCAATGCAAGGGGTTTGTCAAAGGCAGCTAAATCCTGCTCTTTTCAGTTTGGGGAGACTCCAACATCTCCAGCCAATCTTTCGTTAGACATCAATATCTTTGCCAAGCTCATCATTTGTTCCTCATCCTTAAATCCTTTAAGGACAAGGCAAACATTAAAGCAGAAATCTAACTCCTCTGCTACTTGCCCAAGTATTTTTGTGCTTCCAGACCATCAAGGGTTAGCACTGATAGGCTAATATGATGCACGGTGCTGCTCCCGTATTTTCATGTCTTCTAAATTATTCATGACCTACATGACTTTTTGCCTTGGTCGCTTTAGCTGTAGTCTTCTATCATTATTGCATATGAAAGATGCTCTTCATTTTTAAACTTTTCAGCTGGGAACACGAAAAAGCAAACTGCAGACAGACTTCTTACCCAACTCATGGACGTTTAGCGTTTGCGTTTGTTTTTACTGGCTAGTTGGAGCTGATAAAATCTGACGACAAAATCCTTAGCTGCTAGCGAGAAATGAAGAGCTGCCTTCATTTACTTTAGTGTGAAAGGGAACACCTATCATTTCAAATTTTACTGTTAATTAATATAGTAAATACTTGAGCTTCTTAGTGGAGACAACACCCTCAAATTCTGCTGGAGGCATCTCTCCCAACACAGAAGCTACAAGTGTAGGATGCATAGCATGGAAGCTTTGTAGTGGGCGATGCTGTTGGTCAGAGGACATTAGGGGATACTGACCGGGAGACTGACAAAATACTGCTAGACTCTCTGAGTCTCTAATGGAAATAGTGGGAGTCTAGCGGGGCTTTGACAGTTACCCTTTGTGGGCACCTACACTGTAGCAGAGAGGAGCTTTGTTATGAGAAGCTCTTTGGTGTATGTTTCTGTGGGAGAGATGATAGCAAAAATATTTACGGTTCACAAACATGAACTGTGATAAACAGCAGGGCTATGTCTATGTTCTATCATCAGCTGGAGATGCCAAAAACTGCATTTTCACTTGAGGCAGGCTCCAAAAGTGAATCAGTCCCCGTTTTACTCCCATGTAAAATGTCCAGCTTTACAGCAGAAATAAACTTGTTTACAGCCTGGTGCAAAAAACTGTTTTGGTCTCTGTGGCTGATTTGCTCCTTCATGACAACTGTACAGCAGGTGAATTTTTATATACCTCACCTGTTTTGATTTAATTAAGGCTTACAGTGCTACATAACTTAGGGTGCGGCATTTTGAGTGACACACAGCTCAAATATTTGTCCATTTTTGGATTAGCCACTGCCAGGATGTTGACAGCAGAGCAGCCCACTCTGAGCTTCACCAACGGGTGACATCACAGAGGTGTAATCCATCTTTACAGTTTTTGTCTCAGGCACAACCTGGGGTCATTGACTGGCTATTTATACTTAGCGTGGGCTCAACATACAACATAGGCCTTGGATTCTTATATATTACATCACTGTTTGTGATTATGTGCACAGGACAGAAATGTATAGTGTAGTGTGATATTCCTACTTTAGTTAATTGTGCCTCTCCTCTTTGCTCACAATGAAATGAAAAGTTGAATCAATTCATTATTGCTGTATTGGGTGTTGCAGTTTATTCTGTCAGGCTGAGAGTCCAAAGAAAATATTTATAACTCTTGGGAGGGCTTCACTGAAACATAAGATTCAGCAGCCTTCCACACAAAGATAATAACTTCCGTATAGTCTCCAACTACTCTCTGTGATCAATAGCTATAAAATGGCCGCTATGTCATGTTGGCAACTGTGGGCCTCGTTTATGTAAAAGCAGACGTCTGAGGATGGTGAATGTTGGTGCCGTCTGTGCCCTGTAACCTACGATTACTCATGCTCCCTGACTGTCACATGTGCCCATGACATCTGATATTTCTACAAGAGGAGAGCTGCTGAAAAGATGTCAGGGTAGAACGTTAAGTGGGATTTCTGTCTTCTTGGATTTCAGTCATGTCCCCATTCATGAACTCTTCAATATCTGATATTAATATCTTTCTTCCCCAAAATTGTGGTGTAGCACCTTCTAGCACACAGAGATACACACTTTTTCTGCCCGAATATTAAGTGTAAGAGGATCATGTACAGTTGACTTGTTATTCATGGCTGCAATTTCCAAAGAATATGTAACTGGTTCACTGAAATCAATGGGCAATGACATTTCATGAAATTGGAAAAGCGCACAACTGATTTCAGCACAAAATAGGCTTTGTAGTTCACTACAATCTCCTTAAATTGTAAATGTTTCCCGAACACGCTTGTTTCAAAGCTGTCAGTAGTGCCTTCTGTCTTCTTTCCCTAAAGGGTGGAAATAATACGCTCTAATCTTGATGTGGGCACCTCAGCCATTTTTGGATTTCTGTATCCCATGGTGTCTTTTTCAGAGCGATCAGAAAATCCCGTAATCCCCCAGATCCCCAAATCCTAAATCCCCACCACATGTGAAGAGGAGTTTAGACCCCAGCAGCTGAACCTGAGGTGTGAGGAGGAATTTGAGGCTGTGAAAAAAAATAATACTGTCACACTTCACCAAGGTGGGAAAAGATGTTTGTGGGAAAATTAAGTAAAGTTTGTCTTAGCAATTATCCTTTATTAAAATATTTAGACATGTATTATTCTTTGCTGTAATTTGAATTTATCTGTCTCTTGCAAGGGTGCACAGAAACAGAGTAAACCTCCACTCAGTGCACAGCTGTGTTGGTCCTAAAGTTAAAAGTAGACAGCCCCTTTAAAGACACAATAGATAACTTTTTTTTCCCCATTATGTGGATGCAGCAGCCTTAAGCGAAAAAGCTGAATATTGGATACTACATCAAATGCAACAGTATAGACAAAAGATAAAAGATGCACCTTCTCTGCAATATCCACTTAAAATCATTTGCCCATGTTTGTCACGTCAATCATTCAGTCTGCTTGTCAAGGCTAAGATATTCTGTCAAGTGGAAATATGTTCAAATATTTTAGAGCTGTGTGTTGGAGAAGGGCTGCAGGTGGGGTGGAGCTTTTTTTCTGTCTGTTTTGACAAAATGTGCAACAGAGACATCTTGTTCAGGAAACTTTCACAGTGGAAAGGTTCAAACTGTGACCGCTGAAGGATGCTGACAAACTAAGGACAAAGGAAGTTTTGCTGCTAAAATGCAAAAGAGAAATCATTTTCAGCATTGATCATCTTCACAATTTTAAATGAAGATGATACAGACGTGAGAGAGTATCTATAATTTCTAAACGCACTGTTCCAAACTGTCTTAAAGACAGGAACTTGTGCAGTATGATGTATGTCAGTATTTGTCCTTTTCACTTATTTGCTTTCTGTTGGAGACAGATGAGAAAATTGATGTCACTCATGTCTGTCCATCAAATATTGGGCTGCAACCAGTAGTTTATCTTAGCTAAGCATAAAGACGAGAAACAGTTATAGGCACAGTTTGGTGCATAACCCCCATAAACGTTAAGAATTGACTGTATATTTAAATGCTTCTACTGTTAGATTTAGTGGATTTAGTGATTTAGTGGAAGGCTCTGTTGTTTGGGGCAGCAGAGTTTGTAGCTGTCAGCGTTGCCATTAGACAATCAGCATAGACGCGGTTTATTATATTGGTTGAATATGATTGGATGACGGCGGTCACCTGTTGGCAAATAAATGTTTTTCACATGTGACTTTACTTGCTGTCTGATGTTGCTGTCTCAACTGATGCTGTAGAGGTTCAGGTAAATGTTGTTACTCTTGGACAGAGCCAGGCTAGCTGTCTTACCCTGATTCCAGTCTTTACGCTGAGCCAAAAGCCGCCCGCTGTAGTTTTACATTTAATGGACAGCCATGAGAGGGCGTGATCAATTCTCTTATCTAACTCTTTGCTGGAAATCAAGCCAAAAGTCTCAAACTTAAAAGACCTTTAATACATTTAAAGGTGTTAACGAAATGGGTTACCCAAGAGGATTACACAATGAAACTCAGTGACAAGCACCAAATAATTTATGACCACATTATGACCTTTGTTTCAACCGCACAGTGTCATATTAAAGTCCCACAATGCGTTGGCTCTAGCGTGCTAACACGAATCAGGGGAGATATGATAGACATTGCCATTAATAACTACCCACCACCTTATTAAAATCGAGGACTGTGAACAGATCACAACATGCTAATACAAGATTCTGGACTCGGAAATATCAGGGAGGTTTCCTACAGGGACAATGACCATTTCCCACATATTACTTTAGTGATTTCTGCAGTTTATGGCCATCCTGCCATCCTTATTCAACCCCCCCTGCAGATGTGAAATATTGCCACCCAATTTCTGGACATTTACAAAGTGGCTTACAGTGCTGGGCTATTTAAGTACTTCCTCAAGCATCAGTCATACTACAGTTTCCAGCTGGAATGATGTATGATGATTGTCTTTCTGCCTGATTTATAATGAAGTTTTTAAAAAATCAACTCATTTTAAATTAATTTTTCCGTCACCCAGAAGGCGCATGTACTGTATGTGTTCCCACAGTCTCACAATGTAATGACTAGAGTTTGCTAATGGACTTCAGAGGGTTCATACAATGTGCTCAATAATCCACCCAGGAGAGACTCTCAGAAGGCTTGTTATCTCCTTCACAAGTGTGAAGTTAATCAAAGTGCAGCCTCTCTTCTCCTCCACATCTTCAACTCCTCCAAATGAACAATAACTGTTGTCGTCCATCCAGGACAGTTGAAATATTAATCTCATTACAAAATTCAAAGCATTTTGGCCTGAGGACATTCTCCATCTTGTCAGATGCCTGTTTGACTGCTGTGTTCTTGCAGCCAGTCAGAAGCCATGTGGGAGCCTCCCACGGGGGCCGCGCCAGGCTCAATCCAGTATTAGCATCTGGTCCTATCACACAATTAACCTGCTTGTTGACCAGGAGCCCCTATCTCTACTGCACAGCTTTCAGCATGCCAGGTTGCCTTTATTCATAGGGGCCGTTTGCAGGCGAGTAAATATTGAAAATAGGTTGCAGACCTTGACAGGCTTGTTCAGGAGGAAATAAACCTTCAAAAATAAAAAAGAATTTAAGTGGTAGATGTTTGCGCATTTGCATTTTACATGACTTGTGAGAGCATTGGAGGCTTCTGCAAAAATCAATCGCTTACTCATTAACACTTAAGCTGCATTGTAACTTCCCTGAGGCAAATCACAAAAGAGCATTGATTTACTATAAATCAATCATTTTCAGAAACACCTGATGAAGGACAAGTCTGGTTTAAATTAAAAGATAAAGAATTAAAACCATTTCCATGGTAAATGTGCTTTACAGCCAGCACAGTAAAATCTAAATAATAATCCTTATCCTGTATCATTTGACACCAAAAAGGCAGAGCAGCAACAGAAAATTGTCTGATTTGGAGTTTTAATTAGTTTTTCAAGTGAAGAGTCACAAGTTTCAGCTTCTCAAATTAGTGTTATATGATGTGAGTATCTTTAAACTTAGGATTGTCAGATAATACCAGTGATTTTGCAACATCATCTCATGCTTTAGGAATTTTTAGGTATTTTCTAACTAATCAAGAAAATATTTGGCAGATTAATCAATAATTAAAATAATGTTTCATCTGAACTAACATCAAACTCTTTGGAAAGATCAGAAATTTAAACCAACAAACTGAATCTAAACTTTAAACTACATTAATGTATAAATTCTATAAATAAATTCTTGTACATCATTAATGTATGTAAATGTAGGTCTATATTTACAGTTATCATTATCAAGTATGACTGTAAATCAGATTTTCAGGCAGAAGTTAAACTCCTTCAGTCAACTTGTAAATATTATCTGCAAAATGTAAATTATACAAAGTACAGATGGAGTATTTCAAGCTGTGCCGAGCAAGATGTCGGCTTCAATCCTGGCCCCCATGAGACACTGAAGATTTGTCTTGTTTACTCAAATAAAAAAAGCATCAGCTATGTGACTGTCGGGAAATCTTCTTCTCCACCCTCAGGAGGTACAAAAAAATGAACCTTGCATATTTATGAGCTGTCTCTTAAACAGCAGTAAGTAAACGTCAGTCCAGAGATGGTTAGCCTCAGTCATCACTTTCATCCATGGCATAAAACATCAGATTATCAAGGGTTGGTTAAGGGAGAAGTCTGGTGGGGAAAAAAAAAAAAAAAAACTAATTAAAAACACATCAAAGAGTGACATGTTCCTGGCCACTGATGTTTAAAGATTTACTCAGTAAAGAACTAAATTTCTATTAATCTGCTGCTAAAGAATAGTCTCACATACTATTTACACTTGCTTCAGTAGTGACTATTAGGAATTTATGAGCTTTTCTTTTTACAAATTAAAGAACCATATATGCATTTACATAGTATGAATGAATATATATGAAAAAACTGGCTTGTGATTTAAAGATTTACATTTTCAGACAGAACCACAATGATCCACAGGATGAAGAGACACTCCCACACTATTGGTTTTGGTCTCCTCGTGGAAGTGTTGACAATACCAACATGTTTCATAATCCAATTTACTCTAGTAAATGCACTTTTCAACTTTAATGTTTGGTTTCAGGTTAAGAAAAGATCTGGTTATGGCAAATAAAATATCGCAAAACTATGTCTGTGCAGCGACTTAAGCAGCGTGTAGGGAAGAGTCGTGTTTAAGATTATTAACACCAACATTTATTTCAGGTAAGGTTCAAAGTCCAGTTACCTGCATGGAAATTAAACATTAGTTAACCAGTTAGAGGGGCCCCAGGCCAAATATTTCCTTCTGGGTGACTTTTGTGTTACCTTTATGAAACTGCTTTATTGTTGTGTATTGGTGTGTAACACCAGAGCCCCAACATAACCTAATAGTACATGGCCTGCCTTAGCTTAACATTGTACTTCATGTGAGCAAAATTTTTAACAAAAATGTTATTCATTAATTGATAATAACCAAATAAAACACTGTGGAGCTGTGTGGGGCCCCTGGGCAGTTTGCCTGGTTGGTTATCTAGCTTTATTTGCAACATACTAATCCAACATCCCAACACAACCTCCACACACTTAGCAGCGATTCAATCCTGTGCTAAAACGGAGCATCTGTGTGGCGAGGGATGTAGCTGAGACATAATGAAATACAGTCCAGGAAGTAAAATAGGAGCAACAGATTTTGCATTTAAAGGTTTCTCAGATGCCAAAGCACTGCAAAATGGTTTTTAATACATACTAAGTTATCACAGCAGCAACTATTTGACCTCGCTCAGACGCTCACAGTACATCTGAACACAGCCCAACAGTTGCTACATAAAAGACACATTAGACACAAAATACAAGGTGAGAAATTGTTGAATGTGGATATGACTCTTAGGCTGAGACAAACGCAGAGCGCTTCACTCGTATTACACCCAAGCTGCTGAGCTCCATCCTTCCTTCAGGCGTTGAATTTAGTCTAGATATTATACCCATAGCCGTGACAGACAGAGAGATCCCTCTCTATAGTTCAGGTGTTATGAGCCTGTGATCTTGAATCACCTCATCATTGCCCTGGATCTCCTCAGCAGCCTGAGTCAGTTAGGTAACATGCCATTCCCCAGCCACCTGACCTGTGCTACATCCGCATCCTGCCTGATCCATCATCCTCCACAGCCTTGTCTCAGAGACTGGCCTTATCATTCTGTAACTAATGGATTTTTACTGTACAGAGAGCTATAAATATTATATCCAGTATGAAGTCACATGAATTGTTTTATATCTGTAGCAAAAGAATATTGTAGTTCAGAGTTTGAATTGTTATAACACAAGAACTCAGGAGAGACCAGTGAAGTAGGCGGACTGCATGATGCTATCAAATAATAAAGACTGACAATTTACGACATTACAAGGGTGGAGAACCTTTATCGATCTGGCCCACGCCTGCTGCGTGCCACTATATGGATGCTTTAATTTCCATGGGTATCACAATAAAACTGAGAGGCTGCTGTCTGCTCCTGTGAAAATAGCTTAAGCTCGTTTTCAGTCTCAGTAATTTTCACCACTAGGGATTTTAAATGGATGTGCTACATCCATTACAGACAGAAGTTATAAACACCTGGTATTGCATGATGAAAGCTTTTGCTCCACTCAAAATGCTTCATTGCCCTGAAATATTGCATTGTTAATCATAACGAATAAATATGACAAGCAGCCACCAAGCCATGTGTATAGAGAGGGTGTGAGTGATGCAGAGAGTGGGAAGATGCTATAGCTTTTTAATATCTCTGATTAGTTTCAGGAAAAAATATGTGGGAGAAACATAATAGAAATGTTAATATGCTTTGGCACACTCTTAAGAGCCTATTAAAATGTGTGATTGTTTACCTGAGGCTATGGAGATTTAATAGTTTGTTTAAAAGACAGAGTGGGGCAATAAATATGTGTATGTTACATAAAATGAATATGTAGTGTCTGTGTTGGTAGTTTGAACAAAATTCACATTGAAGAGAGTCAGGTTGGCTGGTTCCTTCAGTTTCCTGCCTGTATGTTTTGCTAACTAAATCATTAGCAACAAGAAACCTCTTCTATCCCAGATCTCTAAAGCTCATTAAATGATATCTTTATATGTTGTTTGATTAATCTGTACAAAAGAAAAAAAAAACTAAAACAACAAATAATGGTGGCTTATGTGCCGGAGTCTCATTTTAATTTTTACACATTTTATTCATTTCATTTTTTTGTCATCTTTAAAGTGATTTTGTTACCTATTCCCCCAGTCTATATGCTAAGCTTCATGCTGACTGCACCTTCATAATTACCATACAGGAATGAGAGTGGCATCAATCGTCTCATCTTGTTTTCAGGAAGAACGCAAATAAAGCCTCTCTTCCATTGGACAAAAAACCTGCTAAGGTGAGCTAAGATCTGGCTTTTGTCTGCAATGGAAAATGATACAATTAGCATTCAGACCTGGGTCAAATGACTCAGCAGACTGATTATTTATTGCTCTGACAATGGACATTGATATAAATACGCCTGGATTAACCCACACATTTTTGTCCGTTTTCTGTGCTGTGATGTCTTTCAAAGCACAAACACTGTAAACACACCTGTCACCTGCCGAGCATAGTGCTGTTACACCTCAGCTACACTGCGCTCGGGGATGACGGAGTCAAGAAAACAAGTTAAAATCAGACCAATCACCAATTGAAGTGTCTCGCATGGAGGCTCTGCAACTTAAGAGCTCCAACCAGGGGATGAGACATGAGTGATCAGTCTGCACGGCTGCATGCATGGTTCATTTAATGACTTTACACAGGTTTAAAAAAAGCTGTGTATACTGATAAATTTGTGTGTAAAATTGGTATTTATCAAAAAATGAAACTATTCTGTTTCTGATGTTTGTTTTTAATGAGACGTCATATTTAATCGATCATATTTATTCCAGTTTTACTCTCCAAGGAAACATCATACTATGGTCTGTATTATTTTCCTCATACAGTAATGTCACCACATCAGATTTCTTTGAGGGGGCAGGACCTTGGTTTGACCTGACCTTCGGCCTTGGGGCTTTGAATGATGGCAGCAAACAACAAGTCAGCATGAGGAAATGATGCATCCATCACTGACTCTGCTGAATAAACCAAGGCCTGACATTTGGGACCCACATGCTCAGAAGCCAGTTTCCTCATGATGCATTATATCTCGGCTGATAACAAGAAAAATGGCGAGCGCAAAGCGTTTTATCATGAGGGAAGCATTATCAGGCTGAAACGAGCTCTGGCTACCAACCACCTGCAAGGGTTTAGCAGCTGAATCCACTGACTTCTCCTCCCTATATCTATCCAACAACAGCTTGAAGAATGATTATTGACCATGCAATGCAATCTCTGAAGCGCTCTGTGTTGTAGATATGTAAATACATTATTGTTTTAAACTGGAATGACACTGAATTAATCACTGATTGATGCAGTTGTCATATTTTCGAAATATATTTAGTTCAGATCCACCGCAAAAACATTTTTCTCTCCTGTACAATGCTTTGGGATGCCACCTCCACCAGAGAAACTGTCCTTATCGACTTTTCTTCAAACAGCGACCGTTTGAAGAAACCTAAATTTATATTCTCCTATACACCAACAAAAACGGTGAAAGTGAAAAAGTGCCTTTAGGGTGTTTTGGTATTATCTCTGCTGGTGGTGTTTGAAGAGAAGAGATCACAGTATTGAGGAACAACAACCACAACATCAGGTTGTGTGAAAGCTTGATATAGCTGTAATGTGAGTTACAGTAAGAAGCAATACCTGAGCTCATAATGAAATAAAGGCTTTTAAGCTCCCCATTGCTCTTTGACTGTCTTGGGTTTCATAATATATTTATTATTTATTTGATTTCTTTTTTTGTGAGTAGATAGAAACTGTAATTATGAAACAGTTTCATCAATAATTTGTTGAGTAGTTACATGGAAATGTTATTTTGAAAGTTTTTTGGTCATTTGTTTGCTGGCGGATAAAGACATTCAGAGCCAAACACAAAACCAAAAATTATGTAAAAAAAAAATTAATAAATACAAAATTTTCTTTACATCTAGTTTTTAAATTGTGAATATTTGCTTGTTTTTGTCATGGGTCAGTGATTTTCCAACCTAGGGATAAACCATAAAATAGATTAAGAAGAAAAATTTCTTTCTACACAATTTTTAACTCTTATGTCTAGATTCTGTGAAAAACCCAGATAGTTTTACCTCTTTGAACTGTGGATAATTATCCAGATGAGATTATATGACAATTTCAAGGTCAGAATTTGGCTACAGGCATTTTTCAGACATTTTACAGATAATTGAATAATTATTCGGGAAATAACTATCAGATGTCAGATATTAACTACATAGATTCTTCTGTGCTGAAATGTTTTTGTCACTGCTCTGTGACATTCATTAACCCCATCCTGACTCAGTTTTTGCTTTTGCTCTGAGGGAAAACGGCATCACTCATCAAGCTCTCTCTTTCTGACCGCAGCTTCACCTTTTTATAACTGGCGCTGACCATCACTTTGCCTGGCAATCACAAATGGCGACAGCAGCAGGTCATATCCACTGTCGCTAATTACAGATAAATCCATGAGTAGCTGGATAACAAGCCAAAATTAAACTTGTCTGTTGGCTGGTTGAAGTGCTCTTGGCAACCCGAAATCTCAACTCAGCCAAAGGTCATTTGTGAGGGATGAACCTCCACTCAAAGTTGTGGGTTGAGTGTTTTTGTAGGAACTCAACAACAGAGTGATACATCCTCTCTCAAGCTGATCACATCACATTCTACTAGTTAAACTTTTGTGTCATATCAATAATTTAAGATGGTCAACTTTAATAGATATTTAAGAAGTGTCAGACTTTATAGCTAAAGCTGTTTCAGTGTGTCGCATACATATTTTATCTTCATTTAGGTCAACATAAGACTCGGTATGAGAGATATTCAATATTAATCAGGACCCAAGAAACTAAATTGGGACATCCCTAATGGTAGATGTATATTTGAGTAAAGGATTTGTTGTGCGCACCCCCATGAAAATATTGCATGGTTATTTTGAATTGAGTGAATTGTGTCCAAGTGTATTCAAAGTGGCTATTTGTAAGTTTATTGTAAGTTTTCTCTGCCAACAAAGTGATTTCTTACCAGAAGTAGGTGATGATGGTGACAAGAGCTTCAGCCATCATTGTCTTTATAACAGCAGTGGTTGTATTATGTCCTCTGAGCAGCACTATGTCTTTAGAGGAGAGTGGCTACAGTGAGTCACTATTGGAAAGTGATGAAACAGTCCGTTAGGTTGTTGACTTCAGTAGAAGAAAAGATGAGCTAGAGACAAGATTTAACGCTAGCGTTGCTTTCCACCACTGGAGACAACTCTGAGTGAGTAAAGGAAGAATTTTGGATGCAGAACTGATTTCTTCCAGACTGTTAGCAGAGGTAGATGCTAACGTTTGCTATGTAGCAACAGCAAAATGCCTCTGTTAAGTTAAAGTGGTCTCCTTGTTCAGTCAGTTGTGTTAGCATGTGTTTATATACATCAATTTTGTTCTTTCTCTTTTCTTTGCAGATGCACTGTGTGTCATACAGTCTAAAAAAAACTGATTCTGATTTGAAAAATTTGATAAGAGCTTTTTTTTGCTGCAGATTTTGGCATATTTTACTGAAATAGATGTGGCTGTCAGTACTAATTTGCATTTCATTTGCCCTGGAGAACTTTTTCTCAGAGATGCAGCATTTGGCCACTTGATAAATACAGGAGTCTCCTATTTGCTTTATTCAACATTAGCCTATTATGGATCCACTAAAAAAGAGCAATCATTGTCTTTGTGGCACGTCCTCTTGTTTACAAAGGCAATATTATTTCCCCTCACGGACGACGAGGGTATTGATCCATGCTGCAGGGCTGTCAAAATTCAGCCCAATTTTAGATTGTATTGAAACAAATTGCACCTGGAAGGAGCCGTCAGAAAGCTCAGCATTGTCTTATCCCATCCTCCAGCCATGCATTCCCAGCTGTGTGTTTTACCAGGTTTATCGCACCACTGTGCACTATTGTTCACACACTAAGCTCCCGCATAGGGACATTTTACAGTCCAGCTTTAGTGAGTGACATTTTAACAAGAAGTCATAAAACATGTCACAGGAGAAAGGGAAGAAGACAAAATGCCAGAATCTGCTCACAAAGAAAAGCACACGGCCCCTGTGGCTATCCTGATCACACACAATTATGTCAAAGCTGCTCACTACACACGTGTGCACACACACACACACGCACGCACAAACATGCACGCATGCATGCACTTGGTCACATGCGCTTTGTAACCATGTACGTCTGCACACATCTAGAGCAGAACCCGCAACACACAACCACAAACGCACACATGTACATACACAGCCTGCCTGCAAGGGCCACTGGGGTCCAGTCATGGCAGGAGCCAGCAGAAAACTGATAAGGCTGGCTGAATTTGTTAAATTCAGCCTTCTCCCAACGCTGCTGACGCTGCTGCTGGAGGAAAAAAATATAACTGCACTGTAGGAACAGGTGAGGGGAGGCAGGGGATCCAAGTGAACCGCAGAGATAAACATAAACAGGATTCAAACTCAGATCGACATAACAGGTTGTAAATCTTTGTGGAAGATATGTCTGACAATCCTTTTTCGATGAATCCAAGGCAGGACTCTTTGCTTATTTTCACATCTGAAGTACTTTAAATCCTAAGTGACAACATGGCAGACGATGATCAGAATAACTAAATTTTCCTCCACAGTCAGGCTGACACAAGGCGCAGGGTATCCTGCTGTATCTCTCCCCTATTAGCCCCACAGCCCTGGCGTTTCATCAAAGTGTCATGATGCACGTTGATCAAACCCAGCATGAGCGAGGAGCAGGACGGGGGGAAAAAAGTGACACAAGCATGTGCAAACAGAAGCAGACAGAGACATAAATAGAAAACATACACATGAAGCAGTGACCTGACTTAACATTTTACGCTATGCAGCTGAGTGAGTCTCCTCACCTCTGCCACACAGGTGGAGCTCTGAACGTAAAGCATTAGGTCAATTGTTCAATAATTGATCAAAAACTGTGGAAAGGACAAGTCAATATGCTGGGGACCAGACAGCAATATAATGGGCAGAGGTGTGTAAAATAGAGGCGGAAAGTGCAGCTGCAGACATCCACTCTAATCAAATATTAACATGGTCCTTCATAAATGAGAAGAGTGTGATACAGCCAGAGCGACTGCCAAAAAAAGAGAGAAGTAGTTTGATACCAGCATGTATTATTCAGAAGTAAATACACACAGTTAGACAAAGATTACAAACTGAGAGGTTACAGCAGGATTAATGACTGATTAGCAAATAGAAAGCTGCTGCTGCTCTGCATCTGTCTCTGCATCTGAGAGCAAACCACCGTGCGTCTCACCCTCTCACATCCCCCAACAAACTGGCAACCTGCAACCTGTTTCACGGCACCACTGAAATCAAGCCGGAGGAATCAATCGGTAAAAGCAAACAAAGAAGAAAAAAAAAAAAAGAGGCTCAAAGCATCAGAAATTGAACAACTGGTTCAATCTGCTATGACAGCTATGTACTCACCAGTGACAGTCTCTCACTTTTCCTCTCTTGATCCCTCACTCTCTCCCTCTCTCTCTCTCACACACACACTTCTCCCTCCCTCCGTATCTCCTATTTCCCTCTCTGTGTCTCTTTTTTTCCTCCCCCCCTCACTCTTTCCTCCCGATCCTCTCCCTTGCTTGCTCCTGAGCAGAATGAGCCTCCACTGCACTCAGGAACCCTGTTTCTATGGCAGTGCGAGCAAGCGAGCAAGTCAGCAGGATACTGTAGTGCAAATGTCTAGGGGCAGATCCCTCACTCAGCCCAACGAACAGTCAAACAAGCTCAATAGCCTCTCACTTCAGACCTTGTTGTGCTAAAACACCCGCAAGCCACTTCAACTTCTGTTGCAGAAAGCATTGTTAAGACTGGACATGCAGTGGAGGAGAAAAGCAGTGAGGAAATATTTATTTGCTCCCTAAAAACACAGGCAATGCAGGAAAAAGAAAGGAAACATGCATAAGTTTAGGAGCATGAATATTGATTAGGGTATCCTCATAAATATCAAAGCTTTTCTTTGAATAGATGTCCAGATAACACATTCAAAGAGTTGTTTTATTTCTACATAGAATGAGATTAGGCAAATGCGTCATGAGGGATCAAAAGGGAGTTTTTTTTTTGTGATGAGCAACACATACAAGCCTTTGTTTGTTCTGTGTCAGGAGAGCTTGCGGTAAGCTGCTGTGATGAACACATGTACATCCACACACTGCTTCAAGTGGCATACACCACTGATTTAATAAGCAAGGGAGAAATTGCGCCTCAGTCTGCAGTTCTGACCATGGTCATGCGACATATTGCAGCACAATCAGTACAATCTTCAACAGAGAGAGAGAGAGAGAGAGGGAAGAGAGTAGGAGGGGTGGGGGAAGAAAGTGCAACCCCCCAGTCTTCCCTCTATCTAGATTAGCATCAGTTCCTCAACAGCCTGTGGTCCGCAGAGGACGCCTCTGTGACCAGAGGCTCCCACTGCAGGAGAACCTTGAAATCAATTGGATGTGAGACACTGGCAAAATAAGGAGAAATTAATAGGATTTGAAGCACTGCACACACATGCATGAAATGGTGCAGTTAGCAAGCGTTCAAAACTGCAATCCTAGAAAGCGTGTTCTGGATAAGATGAGCCACACAGATATACCAGGGGAAAAAGGGTTTCTTTGCTGTTAAGGACGCTAATGCATTATGCAGTACTTTATATCTTATCTAGTAAGAAATCAGGACAACTTCAAGGTTTTTAGACCATCCTAGCAAGAGGAACAACAGCCTCTGTGCCTCCAAAAAGAGCACACCGGTCCAACATTTCCTTTTCTTCAGCTAAACTAAACGAGTCACTGTTTCTGTTTTGTTGTTTGCTGCTCAGCAGGACGTGTGTTTTTAGAGCTTTTCCCCAGAAACAGACTTGCCTGCTGCGGGTGAAAATGACACCGCGAGAGCCGCAAGACTGAACTAAAACAATACATTTACAGACCAGACGGCTAAACCATGAGCTAAAACTTGCTATAAAGCTCCATAAAGCTGAGCACGGCCGATGTTGTCTATATGTTAACTACTGTTTATTATTGTAACCATAATGAAGAAGCCCAATGAGTCACTTTAACCACTTTAACTACAATGTTTCCCGAAATCTAACCAATCCTTAGCCAATGTTTTCACAGTGTATCTCCTGCTAATCAAGGTCAGAAATGTATTAGGTGTATTAGGTTTTTTTCAATGTTACTAACATGCTGTGGAATGAAAGAATAACTGGCGTTAATGAAATTATTCAATGGTGTCAAAGGTCAACTCCTGGAAAAGTGTGTCTGTCTGCTTCTTCTGTGAAGAAGTTCACAGCAATTCTTCTCATCTCTCCAACAATTAAAATCAAATCAAGCCTGGGTGACCTGATAGCCAAGTGGTTAGGGCACATACCATGTCAGCGCAAATGCTTTGAGCAGACAAGTTTGACTCCCAGCCCACCAGACACTTTCCTGCATCTTATTCCCCTTCTCTCTATCCCATTTCCTGTCTTTCTATGTGTCCTATCACATAATAAAAGAGCCAAGAAAAAACCTAATAAAGCCTCTGTAAACAAAGAAAAATAATTTTCTAATACGTGTAACATCAAAAAAACAGATGTACCCATAATCCAGTGATCCTGTAGTTGAACCACATCGGTGACTTCCTTGTCGTGTAAACAGCAACAATATCCCTCAAACAGTAACAATGCATGACAGAATGGCTTACAAGAAGTGAACAGCAAGACAATTGGCTGACAGCGGCTGGACGGGCACTTGATGGGGCATTGATGGGTCTAAGTAGAGGGATAGTGATGCATCAGCTTAAGGTAGACTGCTGATGAGTGTTAGCCAAACAAATGTGAGTATTTAACTGAGCACAGAATGTGTGAGCTGGGGCTGTGAAATGAAACAAAAAAAGCTGCTGTTGCAAACATCATTTATCTTCTACTGAGGGGTCAGATGAAAAGGGTGAGGGTAATCTAATTAACTGTCAACATTTTAAACTCAGATGTGACATCTCGGACGTTAAGTGGCCTAATTTTGATTAAATTTGAACAGATGATGTATTTGACTGTGCGACTGTGAATATAACAAGACCAGGTCACAACCCAGTGTATGGTTGGACCACATGATACTTGCATCCTGATTTCAGCCCTTGATCTACTACTGTCTGTGCTCACATATACAGTATTTTAATACAGCTGAATTTCCAGTAGAGGTTCTCATTTACATGTTTTGTTTCTGTAGTCAGACAACGGAACAAGTACGATAGTGAATGAAACGTGGTCCATTAAGACAACATGCTATCTCACAGTTTCGTTCTACTCTGCTGCTAAAATTCTGATTTTTATAACCACAATGTTGTCTGACAAAGTCACTAAACACATCAGTTAAGGACAACAGCTGTACTGTGGACATTTACTTGCAAAATGAAGCTCATTCACATCGGCTACCAGGCATATAGAAGTGTATCTGTGGAAGGACTCTCACACTGGTGACTCTCTTCAATGGAACGATTTTTCTTTTCCAAATAATCACTATATTTGTCGCTTGGCGCTTTTTGAAAAGTTGATTAACGCAGCGACAAAGCGTTTTGTTGGCAAAGCTGCTTGTCAGAATCAGAATCAGAGTCTGGTTTATTGCCAAGTAGGTCTTCAACAATCAAGTCAAGTGGGAAACCACCGTGATGTCACCCATTGGTTTGTGAACTGTTTTGAAGTTTGTAATTTGGCTGTCGGCCATTTTGTTTTTTTGAAGCCAGAAGAAAAAAGAATGTGGGGCTCTACTCTGTACTCTGATGGACTCTGTCCTGATTGTCCAGGAGCTTGATAAAATGATAAAATATTGTTATAGAAGATGTTTGTGGCAAATCATTTCAAAAGACCAACAACCAACAGGGAAACCAGTGCTGCATTGTTCAGTCAGCAGATGTTCGATCAGCAGTCAGTCAGTGACAGACCCGTTTTATAGAGTCTGCCATCCAATACTGTGCCATCTATAATGGCACAGTATAATTCAAGGCCCACGTGACTCTAGTTCATACACATAAAACTTGCTGAAAATATATCCTTGGAAATCCCTTTAAACTGAATAATTACAGAGCAATAATTAAAGGTCAAACTTTCAAACTCAGACTCCCTGAAGCATGATTAATTGATTATTTTGGTCAGTTTAGGGGGGGTCAAGTAAAATCTATATAGGCTGAAGTTACAGTTTTTTATGTCTTAATATTTAACTTTACCATATTCCTGTAATGCCAAAATGATAACTTTTTACACTTGTTGGTTAAACATGCATTAACTTATTTCTGGGGAACTCAATGGTCATGCAACAAACTGTGAACACAGCATTTGTTACCACTTTGACAGAGCAAACATGGAAGCAAAAAAAAATAAATAAATAAATAAATAAGTTACATATCCGCAAGACATGAAACCACATTTCATGTTTCTGGACAGCTGATAAATATAACTCCAATTTTCACTGGTCTTTTAGCTCTGGTTCAGTCTTCACCAGCTCCTGAGGGAAATATCTGGCTCTTTAACCACAGCGCTAAATGCCGTGCTTGTGTTCACCTGCTAGTCTGTATGTGTCTGCTGTTTGGTGCTGATCAGGGAGCACACAGGAGAATTATTTATCAGAATTTCTTTGCCGCAAACAGCTGTCTGCTGCTGTTGATGAGCGACAAGGTTAACAAGAGAAGTGAGAGTGAACCAGAATAGAAAAGTGCAGGCTGCAAAAACCAAAAGGCTAAAAGATGTGAAAATTGTCTAGCTGCGGTGAACTGCTTTACCTGTCCCCCAGAAATGATGCTTCTATACAACTAAATGTGTGTGGTTGGGGTGGATGGTGGGCAAACAGAAGAATATGACTGCCACATCAGAGACCGGGGGGTGAATCCACACAGGGTTCACATCCTGTTTAGTCAACTTAGATAGTGTACAGCATCAACCAGCAACAACGCATATGCATGTGTGGGAAGCAACGTGGGTTTGATTTGTGTGTGGTGGAAGATGGCAGAGGGGAGGCATTGTTGTGCCTTCTCGCCTCAGACAAGGGAGGTTTGCATGTTCTCCTTGTTCCTGCGTTTCAGGGTTCTCCAACATTTGGTTAATTGGTGACTAGTATGAATGGTTGTGTGTCTATATGTTGGCCCTGTGATAGACTGGTGCCCTGTCCTGGGTGTACCTCACACTCACCCAGCTCATCAGCTTGGATTAGATACAGCACTGCAACCCTGCACCAATAGCATCATGGATAATGGATGGATGAAATGAACATGTAAGAAGGCAGCGACAGCACTCTTCAGGAGATTTTCAGACTTCTATTCCTTTTTACATCAAACTCACTAAAAAGGCTCCTTTTACACTATCAGACAAGTTTGTTTTTTTTATCTGCGCGATATAATCACATGCTCCCAGAGCACGCACACAGCAGAGAAAAAGGGTTTCACCTGGAGCTGAGGCTCCAGACTCTTCAGTCAGTGATTGTGTTTTTGAAACTAATTTCAAGGCTGTTGCTCACTCTGTCATCCTCACTCTGTCATCCCTGAGTTCAGTGTAGCCGTGGTGTTTCTGGTGTAACAGCACCATGCTGAGCAGACGACAGGTGTGTTTACAGTATCTGAGCTCTGAGAGACATTAATACATTTACTCTTCTCTTGTTTAAAGAGTGGCAGAATGCGGCAGACAAACCCAGCGCTGCTACTGGACCCATGTCCTTATCTGTGACTGATATGCTAGATATGTTATCATTTAATGTTTAAATGCAAATATTCACTCAACCTGAACTGATTTCAGGTTGTGTTTTATTGTTTTGTGAAAATTTAAGAGCACATGTTAATAAAACTTTGATAACATTAAGAACCGTGATCATTTTGGTCTATTATGTACAATCATAATATTACATTTATATACTGTTCCATCTCTAGTCATGATTATGACACTAGTTAGCAGCACTTGCTAAATGAACCATATGATATTGGTAATCATCATTTACTTTAAACTACCAGTCACTGTGTTTAGCTGCATGATGAGATTATACCAGGTGGAGAGCAGCAGCATCTGTGTTGTACATGTTGATGTTAAAAAACTATGTAAACACAGTCAACGTTTAGATGGTGGCAGGACAAGGTCAAGATCAATACAAGCTTCCCTATTATAAATGCGAAGGGCAACAACAGAGTCTGCCCCAACAGACTAGAAGAAACTATCTTAAGGCGAACATGAGATGAGAGGGGGAATTCACCCTGCAGTCCAGAGTAATGAGGGGCATGACCTGACTCTCGGGTCTGAAGGAAAGGACACAAGGGCATTCTTGGGCCTTGAATATATACAGACCAAGTCAAGCTATCAGCATCGTCCATGCAGAGACTGACATGGGTGTGTGCGAACAGTCTGAGATAATTAATGTGTACATATTCGCTGGATCCAAAGCACAGAGCAGCAACAGGCATTTGTTCAGGACTCCATCTGGAGCAGAGAAAGCATGTGAGGTGAACCAATAAGCTCACAAAACTGATTGTGAGGCTGCAGGCAGTGAATTATCCTTTTGGTTGACAGTGATGATGTTGAAGATGGCACTAAGGGCCTGTCTCAGGAGCAGCTGAAGCAACACTGTGGTGAGCAGAAAAATGCATCCTTTGCCTCTAGTTTGCTAGTTTTGCAGAGGAAAAGGTCGATTTTACATGCCTGTGCTGCAAAAGAAAAGCTAACATGATAAATAACTCGGTAAAATAGCTGAAAAACAGCAACCACCAAACACAATGAAAAGACAGGTAGCCATGCTACCTGGGTGCCTTGCAAGCCTGGCAAAACTGGGAGATAACACACATGCGAGATGTAAGCGAATGCAGGTGTAGAGGAGCAGATGCTTTACAGAGGAGTAAAATGGACAGTAGAGTTCAATTCAAAACCTGCAAGAACCAGCAGACACACATTTTCCTCTGGGTAGATGCTAAAACTCTCCCTTCTGCAGCAGCAACCCAGGCATGTGTAGCTGACTAATGTAAGTGGATTAAGACTGATTAGGGATCACTCAGGGTCAACCTTTACCTAAGGGACCAAACAGAGAAATGGCTGTGTTACATAGTGCATACTACACTACACTAGAGGAGACTACAACAAAGTGTGGAAAGAACATTTTACTTTCTCCTACTCTGTGTACAAACCTGGAAGAACCAGAGTAGTGTAGTACATTCATGCACAAGTACATTCACTGAAGTAATGTTCAGAGGTATTTCATTTTACATTTACCATTAGATTCTATTCCACAACATATTACAGTTTTAACAAGTTTAAACGTGGTTACTCCTCAAGTCCAAGTCACAGTGGTTGTGTTGCATGCATGTTCACACCGACTGTGTTTCTGTCGCAAATCTGCTACATCCAGCGAGTTCGCAGGGTGCTCGAATATTTGATTTCTTTTCATTTTAAATTCATTTTTCATTTTTGACAGAAAAATGTCTTTAAAATTTCACTGTCACCACAAGCTGCTGACACTCAGATTCCGCCAAGACAAAGAAAACTATGGTGGAAAGTGTCAGTTTTGTGTGATGTTGCTGGTATGATGTCAAAATGACAATGGTTTTTCTCTTTCTATTTTTGCTGTGAGACATGTCACACAAGAAAAAACAGGTGAGATGCTAAACTCCGAGACCACAGGACACAGCCCCGAGGCATGAGATGTCTCACACCTAGGCACTGTGCGCTAACCTGTTAACGTGGGCACTGAAATGAAAAACAAGACGACGACTCCACTGGTGTGAGATGTCTATGAATTGTAAACAGTTCCAGACATTTCCCTTCTGGACTTCATTTAGAAAATCATCCAATATTTTACAAAACAAAACAATATGAAAAAAGTATTTGTATGATAATGATCTCATGAAATTATATTGACCCTTGGACCCAACTCTGAGTTTCAGAACAAAGGGTCACCCATTGGTTTGTGAGCAGCTGTTCTGAAGCCTCCAGTTTGTAATTTCGCCATTGCCATCTAGATTTTTTGAATGCAGATCACATCACATCCTAATTCATATCCTGTTTTATGGTCTATTTTCCTCTAAATGGGCCCATAATTTAACAAAATTAACATGTTGTATTGAAGAAGGCTGTTGAGGAAACTAAGGCAGTGCTCGATACCTTCCTGCTTACTGAAACTACCAGAAACTGCAAGAGGATGACATATAAAAAGATGATCAGTGCCAACATTTCTTTACCTGTGCATGTTTAAGTCGATCTTCATCCAGTATTAAACATTGAAAGATTGAAAGCAATCAGGAAGGAGGAAGTCCCAACAGCTTCTTTCACCTTTTTCACGATTGCACTGACTGCAGATCAGAAAATCTCTTTAAAAGCAGCTCACTGACCCGTCTTTGATCATTACTCCCATGATGTTTCTCAGTGTTTTCTTGACACTGGAAACATCTTGTACTTACTGAAAACTCACTGATCACTGACTAGGATGAGGATTAAATATCCATGATTTCCAGCTGGATATTGAGAGCAGTGTTCCTTTAAAGCCAAACATTTGCTACAAAGAATGCATTATGTGCATTACATAACAATGTGACTTATTATTGTATATTGTATATATTGTGTATAAAGGTGAAGCAGAAGGCTCTGTGGTAGGTTTGATTTGTTTAAATATTAGTTTTCAGTCTGCATGTCCTTCAGTTGAACGTGTATTTTTTTACACATGCAATTTTTTTAGTGTTACAGAAAAACCATTTTCAGCTGAGACCTGGTTTGATTTCAGATTTTCACTCATCACAATTCCTAATACCTCTTACACAAGGACGTACAGAAACTGAAATACACTCTTGGGGGAAGCTCTTGTGGCTCATCTGCTCCTTATCGTTCTCTTCATCATGAAAATGTCAGGGTGCCATGGCACAGTGTGTTCTGTTTTTAAAGGGAAGGACAGCAGGGTGATTTGATTGGTCTTGCTTCACCTACTTAAAATCTATCACTTATCCTATTGAGTTGTAGCTTTAAAACACAGTGATCAAATAAAAAAACCGTGTGCGCTTATGAAACTTTTTGTGGGTATTTTGTGCCATGAGGTATTGATCAACAAATCTAAAGCCTTTAATTCGCAAACCAACAGGAATTAAAGGCTGTTGTCTGTGAGAGGGCTGACCTGGTCCCTTGCTGCTGGAAAATGGGGAGGAAGCAATGGCCTGAATACATATATCACTTCAAAAATGCTCTGGCATATCCAGCAGGGTCAGTCCTCACCAGGTATGCATTGAGCACAATGCATCTCTCTAATGAACCGTACATCAAGAGCCTCCTGTCCGCTTAGGCCTCAACGACACAGTGGATCTGCTTAGGGCTGGTGGCCCAGTGAGAAAATCTAAGTAGAGTTCAAAGGGAACTCAGCTCAGGCTGGAGGGCTGCATTTCCCCGGGGACTGATGCCTCAAGAATAAAAAATCAAAATCAGAATCCACTCAGGTATTCACCTAAGGAGATTTAATACAGCTGCCTGAAATCCTCCGTGCATCAGCATGGCTGACCTGAAACTGTGCATTAACTTGGAAAGGATGTGAAGAAGGTTAAAGGAGAGACTTAAGTAAGACTGGGCTCAGAGGTGCAGGCATTAGAGCATTTCTCAAGGACTGGAGGACATTTTCTGCTGCTTTAAAGGAGTAATAGAAAAGATGGCTCTGTTTTCTTTCTCTCTGATATTTAGTGCTTTTCAAAATACGGTAATTTGATATAAATCTGCACAACATAACACAGTAATTAAATGTCTCTTTTCTTGTGATCGTTCCAGGATAAATGGCAGCCAGACACCAAACTGGTGTATGTTTAAAAGTGATAGTAATAATTGCAAAATCAAGCCCTCTTTTTGTTTGTTTGTTTTCTTCTGAAAATGATTAACCCTCTGATATATGCAAATATATATATTCCTTTTGTTTGCCAAGAAATTACCATTTAGATCTCATAGAAGTCAGACCCCCTTTAGACCTCTAGTGGGTCAACATACCCTCATAAAAATTTAAATTAAGTACTCACCCAAGGTATGGCTGAGTCAGTTAATCATAGATAAAGAGTACGATTCAGCCGTGTTTAACATAAAGGGATCTCTGAGACTACAAAGTGTCAGTCTCTGTAGGCATGTCATAACGTTTGTAAGCAATTCTCATAAAAAAAAAGGAAAAGTCAAGAAGCATCAAGGTAGGGAAACAATATTAAGTTTGTTTCATGCGTTTATAGCTTCCCTGACCTTTCTACTTTCCACCTGTGCAGGGATGTTGCACGAAACATTCAGTAACCACGAAGGTGCTGCTGTTCATGACCTTTCACATGCATGTTCACACAAATCTATTTTTACATAGGAAGTATAGACACAGGGCAAAGTGACACAACAGGAGGCATTTGATCGTGTCAGTTTCTGTGAGCTAAATCTAGTCAGTGTGTTTAGCTGATGTATAGCTCCACTAAACAATTGTCCAGTGATAGCAATCACACCAGGCCCGTCAAACTGTCACAGGCCAAAGTGCTACACATGGGGTGGTGTCTTTTTTCTGTAGCCTACAACAGAAAAAGCATAAGGAATTTGCAGATTATGTATCATAAATTGCCAACATTGGATTTAGGGACATCTACATTTCAACAACTCTTGCCAAATTTATTTCTTGTGACAGTGTTACTGTTGGCCAACATTTAGTCATCATTGTCTTCAGTGAAAACACAAACAATAAAGCACAACTCAATCATGTCTTATTTGAAGTGTGTAAACTAAGCAGTCAGGCACTTATGTTAGAGTAAATTAAGTTAGAGTCTGATTTTACATTTATATAATATTCAATTTAGTGCAAAAATACAACTATAATGAGACCAACTGTCTCTGCACTGTGATTCAAGAATACGCTCTGTATGCTGTACATGGCTCATCAGCTGGTCTGGATTTATTTTTGAATAAGATGTAGCTTTACCCTCAGTTTTCACAGAAATGACATTTGTGTCTTACTACACTGAATGACCAGTTATGATCTGGTGGCTGTATTGTGCTCATGGACAACATTTTAAAAAAAGAAAAAAACAAAGCACAACTTGTAACGTATAATGGATTTATAAAGCATTAGTAAAGGATGTATTCGCCATTAATTACAGCTTATAAACCCTGTAGAAATGGAGCCATATCAGATACAGATACCATTTTGAAATTAAAGAATAGAGGGAGATGATTCAGATTTTTTTTTTTCCCCCTGTCAGTCCTAGTAAGAGTTGAGCACGGAAGCTTTTTGCTGAACCACAGAGAGAAATATAATTTCCTAATCAAGTAAGGCAGAAGCCGGATATTACAGGACTTCTTCTTCCCATGGTTTGTGCAGTCAATATAGAGCGTTCCCTTTTCCTCTCAGGCTGACCTGCTCCACTCTGAATGCAGGGAAGCTCTCAAACACTGACACATTTCCCATTCAGTCCTGGCCCATCGCCATCAGGGCTATGGCAGCAACAATACTGCTCCATCTTTGCAGTGTATAGGATGTTGAAGGCAAACTGATTACCATGTAAAACGTGTTGGTATGCAGGGCCCACTCACCATGATGTGTATTTTTCAAGTGGAGTGAGCCCACAGTGAATTTACGTGAGGGGAATCCTTGAAAGGGGATTCAGTCATTGTCAGCTGTATAACATCTTCAAAAAAAAATAAAAGACAATGTCACACCAGTTTTAGAAAAAGTGCTTAAAGCTGCAGTTACAGCTTCAAAGCTGTGAAAACTAATATTCAAAACTCTACAACAATTGGTCAAATTATCAAATATAATATATAAAAGTGGTTAATAATAATAGTGATGACTCCACAACATATATTATATCAACCATGAAGAAAAAGATGTGGTGGACTAATGCTTTATTTTATAGGTCATGGAAACTTTCAATAAAATAATCAGCAGATTAATTGGTCATGAAAATAATTGTTAGTGAGAGCTGAATATAAACGGTGTATATTATCCATGCATCCATCCATCCATCATCTATACCGTTTATCTGTCAGGGTCATGGGGGGCTGGAGCCTATCCCGGCTGACATTGGTTGAGGGTGGGGTATATTAGTGTTATATATATTGTACAGGACTGATGGAACCAGTTTTTTTGCTTGTGGTGATTGTTGCTTGTCTATAGCGTCAGTCATCATCTCATATAGGAGCTAATAACATGCCCTCACAGAAGCAGCAGAATGGACACCTCTTTTGTTTTTCCAACCTAGTTTAGATGAAACACATTATGATGAAAGCTTTGCTAATGCTGGCGCCACAAATTGTGACCAGAGACACTATAGGGACTTTGCCACAGCTACAGTCGCTTGGAAAACAGTGCTTTTCAAGAATACTCACAAACAATAAAGAAAGGGCTCATCCAACATTAATTTGTGCTTCTCCTACACATTTTATAAAGAACACAGAGGTCTAGCTGCAGTTCATGGTGTCTTTCGTCAAGACTTGAAGAAGTGGGTGATGTTTCATTTCTACTGGGTTGGTAAAACAAAAGACGCGGACTGAACACTACAGCAACTCGCCATCTGAAAAAAGTATAATTCCAATTCCATGTAATTTTGTATTGTTAAAAGAGACACAAAGTAAGTTGTTTGTAAATGCAGGTCAGATCCTCTATTGAGGGAGAGGATCCATTGAAGAGGATCCAATGATTCCAGCAGATGGTGAGTTTCAAGGGCATTTCCAGGACCCTGGATGAGCTATCTGCCCTCAGGTAGGACAGTGCCAGTTACCCGGACCAGCACCATCTTGACCACACATCACACTCTGACTCATCAGGCTTCAGACAGATCAGACTTATGTCACCAGAGCTGTACACATTTTCTCTCTCTCACCATTTATTTCGATTTATGTTCACATCCCTCCTCTTCTCTCAGTCTGTAAATTCAGATCATGATGGTGATATGAAAACGCCAGTTGTTTAATTCTGCCAAGAGATAAATACAAACACTGAACAATAATTATCATTTTGACTTAATTTAGAGGAAAATGCCAAATTAATATAAAGGCTCTTCAAAATATGTGTATGCATTTCTCATATTAATATACAACAGGGTCCTAAAGTCTTAAACCACATGGAAAAGTGGTCTCAGAATTTTTTTGACACTGGACTTGCAACGTTTCTTGTAGCTGGTAGTTAAACAGCTGTTCATGCTCATGTTGGCCATGTAACAATAGCAAGGCTAACAAATATCTTTAGAGACACATAGTGTGCATATTGTGAAACAATAATGTGATTGCAATTTCATCTATAAACCAGAGTAGAGGGGTAAATGTGCGGCTGGCCATCATATTATTTTAATGGAAGAAAGTAGGAGGACAGCTGTCCTGACCCTCAGTAGCAAACCCTCAGGTATGTCAGTTACCTCTGCTGCACTGGGGTGATTATGGTTTGCTAATACAGTGATATGATATGGCTCCAGCACTGTAAAGGGAGGTTTCTCCCTGAGGCTCCAAACCTCTGCTTCTGGCCTCCGGCCTTATGGTGTAACATTTTGGAAGACATGTCGGTGGTTTGTCGCAGCCTTATGCAGATGAAAATCCTGTGCATGTGACAGAATGTCTTTGTCAGAGGTAAAAATTTGATAGTGATGCTCCATTCATCACTTAGTAATGCTTCTCTTCTCCATCTTAATCCAAACCTGGCTCAACGAATACATTAGAGACTGCGTTTTGTCAGTAACAGCCAGTGACAGGTGATTAGTTACCACACTGATGGCACAGACCACCGCTTCACTGTCATGTCACACACACACTCCACAATACCAGCATACCCGACTCTGTTCTTAATTACATGCTTGGCTGAGGATTAGCTTGTCAAAGAGGGGACTACCATCTACAAGGGGATAAATTACCATCAGTATAACTTTCCACCAGTGACCCCCAGGTCGTTACAGAGAACTTGTAAATTAGGATGGCTCGATTCTGTCCCTCTCCCAACACGTGTCACCTGTTGTAATGCTAATGCCACATTAACAATTCACTGCAGACATTAACACGCTGAGTTACCAACAGATTTCAACGAACTGTCGTGTAAGAGAAAATGATTAATATCATATTCATAATCTACTTTGTGGTCCACACGCAAATCAGCTAATTGCTATACATGGAAACCATGAAAGTCTACACAATAATACACGTCACTAATTCTCACCACTGCTGCTTGACAAGTGAAACAACAGTGCAAACTAAGTTGGTTAGTGGAGGAGTTTATTGTGCACCAAAATCAGTGAGTAGAAGATGTAGTGGAACCCTAAGTGTATTTAACTGGTTATGTTGTTAGCTTGTAACTGGCAGTGGCTGTGCTAATGCAAACCCTAACTCTGTATTGTAAAGGTTTCTGGTTGCTGATAAGTTCACCAGCTGTTGATTCGGCTTAATGCAACTGTAAGGCTGCAGTTTGTGGTGGTGTTGAATTGTGTTTCTAATATTTTGTCCACCCCATTCATATGAGTGATGGTTGGCTAAATAACAAATACTTCTCTGTACCTGGGTGTACAAAATAAACTGCTGCTAAAGTCCATCATTTCCATTCCTTATTTTAAACTTTATGTAGGTTTAACTCTATATCTGGCAGAAACTTTTTAAACACTTTTAAATTATTGATATGTTTCAGAAAAGTTAGACTTCTACTATTAGCACTTCTTAACATTTTTTGCCACCATGTTTTCTGGGCAAAACTTGTGCCTCTGCCTCAGAATTAATGAATTTCAAGTAATTTGTGGAAGAACACAATCTGTATCTGGATATTTATTACTCCATCTAATGGACAAATGAAATATGCAAATTCAATGGATGCATCTGTTGATGAATAATGGAACATGACCCCCAGACTATGTGATTATAACTTGTTGTTGTCTAGCTGTATGTCAAGAATTCAATATATAGTATATTTTATATTTTACTCTTTTTTTTTCCTTTTTTTTTGTCCAAGAACCCTTTACTCCTCTGATCTCCTGTGCCACAGTGTAGTATTTGCTCCACTGATGTAATATGAGTAATAAAAATGCAACTGGGATACATGACTGTTTTCACTTCTCCAGTGTCTCACAGTGAAACCGTGGAGCAATTTTCCGCTGGTGGACAAGCTGTAAGGTCATTCTATCAATTCTTGTCAGCTCAGGTAACATAATTTCAGACCAGGCAGCGTCTGCTTTGCGAAGGGCGCTAATATAATCACAGGATGAAATGTCACAACAAACCACTATTTCCCCATTCTGTGCAAACAAGGATAAAAATCTAATTTTGTCTGTAGTTTTGATGAATCATGATTTACCCGGATGTTCAAATGCATCCTGTTCTGCCAACTGCATGACCCTGCTTACACACATTTACACACACATACTGACGCACTCTCGAATCTACATGAGCACACACATACACAGACACTTTTCTATGCCTCCTAGTCTTTTGTCATGAGGTTGTTATTCAATTTGTCCTTCCCCCATCTCCCTGATTGTACTTCTTGTTGGCCATGTTTCCTCAGGGGATTGTTAATGGGAGTATAAGTGAAAAAACAAAATATAGGAAGCAGCAGAGATTCCAGGAAATGGGAATGATACAGTCTGAACTGATGGAGGGCCTAAGGCACCATATGTTCTAGGTGCACTGTGACTAACACATTTTCTGGCAGCTCACGAACAACAGGATTTATAGGCAGACACAAAAAAGTGCAGTCTACAACCTAAAATAGATGTTCTACTGCTGTATAATGGACTGTCTTATCAACTAATATATAATAACCTTTGGCTGAACCCTAAAATAAATGAAGAAAAACATCTTCAATCTCTGTCATAATACGTGGTGGCAAAGTTGAGCACACTGTTGCCATCAGAGTACAAAACAATGTATTAGTATTACACCCTTGGTTTGTCCCTTAAGCGGTGGTATTTGTATTTAATTTAGCCTTTCATTGTGTTTCTACCTTCACAGCCGGAGTCAGGGCGTAGGATCAACTGTGGGACAATTTTGGGATGCACATTTGTAGCGTTTCATGTTGCTTAGTTCATTTGATTTATTTCAGATCTTAACAACAGTTAATGAGGGCAAAAAAACAGATTCATATGCAGGTGTATTTTTTTGTGTGTTTTTAAGTAAACAAGAAAATGAAAACTTCAGGGTCTAAATATTTTTGGTGTGGTGCCACCTTTGGCTCGTGGGCCTCCATTTGCCTCCCACTGCCTTGCACTGTCCAACAAGCTCCATCACATGCTTTTTAATGATTTTTTTTAAATGAGTGAACATTTGAAAATGCCCACAGTGGATGACATATTAGAAACACCTTAATAATAAGGTGATATAATCCATATAACGAAAAGAACAAAAGACTGTTTTTGAAATTATCGTTAACACTTCACCGACAACGTCTAAATAGTGAATTGTGTTAGTCTGGGAGGAGAGATGTTGCTATTTTTTCTGGTATTTCTGCACATTTTGTAACATTTATTATTCATTACCTGATGACCTGATGACAGTGACACATTATCACCTTAAAGTTGTTCTGGTAAACGTGTCAGCAAATGGTTTCCTATTTATACACAAACAGTAGCAGACACGCAGCAACAGTTTTTGATTAACCTTGGACAACTGTTGCATTTTGATTGTTTATTCTGGAAATATTAAAACACTATATGACTGCTTTGTGATGGCCGAATTGAACTTTGACCAGTTTGTATACTTAAAACTTTTTGCAAATTTCTACAATTGAAATATAATCAAAATCACAGTACAATATTCAAATCACAGGAGCTGCAATTTTTTTGTTAAAGTAAAATTTGTCATGACATTGCGGTGCATTGTTTGCACCATAAGTGTTGTGGTGCTATAGAGATGCCTGTGGTCTATAGATCATATTCTCAAGATGTAGGGGACCATGCATGTTGGGTACACGCCCCAACAAATATTATATTTTTCTCTGTGAAAATGAAATGCACAAATGATCACTCCAACTGAAATCAGATCGCATATCACAATCCCAGTATCTGGCAAAATAATCTCAATATGTATTGTTTGCATATGGTGCAGGCCAATATAATCCCCATCCAGTTTTATACATTCTTCGGACTAATTACAGGGCAGGATTAGTTGACTTTTTCTTTTTTCCACTTGTACTACCCACTTGTAACATCAAAATATTATTCATTTGTGCAGCTTTAAATGAAGAACTGGATTAAAAACAAATTGGTGTAATTAGTGCAGCTGTAAAATAAGTAGGAGGAGTCATCTGGAGCTCACAAGGTGGTGCATTTTTGGATTTATTTTCTATTTGAAGAGCACATTAATCAATGAAAGTTCAGGTCACTGCTGAGGTGCCATCTTTGCCTTTTTTGAGCCAGGAGAAAAAAGTGCACATCATGCACTGCCACTATATCAGTTATACTGCATTGTAACAATTTACTTTTTCATCTGAAGCTTTTCAATGACAAATAAAATAGGTATCATACAAGTTGTTGCTGTTTACATGCAGTACATTGTCACAGCTGAATGATGACTCTAGTGGTGACATTAATAATTAAGCAATATCGTGAATGGAACTGAATGAGTTTTGATAATTATGTGCAATTTAGTACATTATCAACACCAATTTGGAAAATGAGGCCGTATATCTTAAATGAGGCATTAAGCAGTGTTGGAGTCAAGACTAAGTCTTTGAAAGGATAAAATCAATCCAAAAATGAGATGACACAAGTGGGAGATGAAGTATAATCAAAATTTACAATTGTAAAGACATAATGCAGTGTGTTAAAGCTGATATTTGAGAGTATAATTTACTTTACTTTACTTTTTCTGAAAGGTCTCATATTTTACATCTTAAATTTTATTTCAAGTGTTGATATCTATTAAAAGATACTGTATATTTGTGGGTTTTAAAGGCCAAAAACCATCATGATGTAGTTTTATATCTTCTCTCTAGGGTTAATCTCTGGGGCTCTAGTAACAACAGGTCAATCAGCCAATCAGAAGGGAGGATCTGAGCCTCTCTTCTGATTGGCTGTATGGTGGGCCCAGGTGGACTGGCTTAGGGCGTGGCTATGGGGGGTGACTGCTTTGTTGTGACATCACAAAGTTACAGAAGTTCTGACGGCTCGTTTTAAGGCTCAGTTTCTGAATACAGGCTGTGAGCATTTATTCATATTTTTACGGTATTAATAAAGGACATAGAACTGCTTTATAATCAAAAAGAACATGGACATCTACCTTTATACAATATGGCACCAAGCATCTCCAGATCTGGCCAAAATGTTGTTTTTGGTCTGTTTGTTTGTTTTCAAAACCTAAAAAGAAAATTGTAAATCAATAATCCTAAAATGCTGTGTGATAATAGTTATCCATCAGTTTCATTGATTTCTGTTGTTCATCTTGGAACGACAACATCAATGAAACTTTTTTTATTCATTAAGTTATGATTTCATTACCTTGTTTTTTGGGGGTATTTTAGGCCTTTATTCAATAGTGTAGTAGTAGAGAGAGACCGGAAAAGGTGGAGTCAGAGAGAAGGAGTGACATGCAGGAAAGAGTGTAAATTCTGCAACAAAACTACTGAATGGCCTCTGTCAGTGTGATATTATTATATATATTATGTCTATAATTGAGAATCTGTGGCTTTGTAAGCAGCACTGTAGTGATCGTGGTGAAGCTAATTAAAAACTTTGGTATTTGGCATTATATTTTGTAAATTGATTTTATGATTTGTTTGTAAAATCGTGATGTGTAAATTAAGTACAGCTGCCAAATAAGGAGTGGAGAACAAAGCATAAAAAAACCCCAAAGTATTTCCCTCAGAAATGTTGCAGCAAAGAAGTAGAAAGTAATAGAAAATGGATGTGATTTCATTAAGTATATCACATTTGTATTCATGTAGCATGTGAGTAAATGTGTTTAGTTACATTACACTGCGGTCTCCTGTCCACCTTGGTTACGCTATGATGGACGATGTTGGTTTCCGAAGAGACAACTAAATTAGTTACAAGCTGAAATGTGTTCCAACGCTAACACACCAACCTCTTTAGAGCTCTTTGCAGAACAGCAAGATCACCCAAAATGCCAAAGTAGAAAAAAAAGCAAGAATAATATTCTGTCCTAGAAATTAGAAAAAAGAGGTCAAACAATTAGTAAATTATTTGGTTGGTTGATCAACAGCTGCTTTTCAAAGGTGAACATGAAGGTGTTCTGGAAAAGAGGCTATTTGAAAATGTCTCTTTGGGTTAAGGTAAATTTTAACAAGCATTTGTTGCTATTTATGACATTTGACGATAAAATTATTAATCTAGAAAGTATTTGGTAGATTATTAATAATGAAACACTAAAATCCTTTGACTATATATATTATACTCAATAGTTACAGTCCAGTTTGCAGCTCTGAACAAGTGTTTACAGACCTCAGCCCTCATTTTGTTTTTTGCTGGAGCAACACAGTATTTTCATTGTTCTACTGTTTATTACCCTCTGAGAATGCATATTAATTTGTGCGATGATGTGTACCGGCCCCCAGTCAGGTTCTACACCATCAACACTGTAAGCGTGACAGGAGTGTCTGCCCCAGAGGCCTAAAGCTTTCACCGTGACAGACAGCTCAACAGCCATTATGACAAAACAGCTACATGAATAGAACCAGAAAATCTGAGGCAGAGGAGGTACACAGGGCTTCATTAGAAACAAGGGGCATGAGAAGGACTTGACATCAGTGACGTGAAGAAGTGAAATGAGGCAAAAGAAAATAAAATTGGGAGCCTCTTTCTTTTCTCATTCTCAGCTTCTCTCCAAAATTTAAACCACCCCTGAATACTCTACAGCAGTCTGAAATTGACCAGTGATTTGTTAAATCATAGCTTGGCAAACTTAACTAGGCACAGCAGGGCTGTCAAGCTTTAATTTCTGTACTTGTCAAAGTGGTGGATAACCAAGCTGTAAGAGCAATACTGAATACATACAGAGTTTGGAGGATGGTGTCTCAGAACAAGTGTAGCATTGTATTATTGTATTTTCAGTGGATATGGTAGCTGGCAAATGTATCCAGTGGCCACCTAAGGAACTGCAATGTAATAACCCTCAACAGCCCAAATAGCATTTCCCTCATGGACCAGCGTTTTAAATGAGAAACAAGTCTTTTCATTTTTTTACAGGACCCCTGGAGATGCAAACAAATTCAAATATTACCCTGATACAAAATTTTTGAAAGTTTCAAAAAAGTTTAGCAAACCCAGTCTTTTCCAAGATAAGAGTTTAGATACATATATTACTGGGACTAATGGGACTAGTTATAGCTGTCTCTTTATTTCAGTGTTTTCTAAATTTTTCATCAGCTGGTGAAGATGCTGAGTGTTTCACGTGGGACATAAAACTTTAACTTTAACTTTTTTTTCCAGCACAAAATCAGAGCCATCAAGTATATAATTACATATATATTAAAGACTTTTTTATTAGACTTTACAAAGTTCTTGTTCGGAAACAAGTTAGCTTAAAACATTTAACTTGCAATAACCTGGCTACAGTTATAAAGAAACAATATAAGACATATCATTGCCTTTGAGTTGACATAATACATTTGTTTCCTTGCTAATTTTTACACATCCGCTAGTAGCACAGCAACATCAGTATTCATTCAGAGTTGTGTTTCTGGCCATTGGAAGAACATAAACTCAAATGTGCATTTTCTTTTAACTCTTTCTTGGTCTCTACCTAGATCCAAAGGAAATCTCTGACTGCTAATAGCTTCACTCCAATTTAGACTGTACTTGTGCAACTTTTTTCTGTGACCAAAAATGACACATGAGCAGTAAGCGTCAACCAAAACACTACAAACCTCTTTACTTTCATGTCAGTCAGAGACTAGATTTTAAATTATCACAAATAGCTAATATTATTTCATGTAGTTAGCTACAGCTGATGTAATATACTAGTAGACAAATCGCCACTCCCTGGACAAAAATGAGAAACCTGCTTTTGTCTGTCTGAAGTCGAGGACTAATTGTTTCCAAAATGGCTGCAAACTCTGATGATAAATTTTCACCATGCAAGAATGGAAAGCTTGACAAACAATAGTGTGGCATAGCAAAAGGTCAATTAGTACTCAGCTGTCATATATCTGTACCAATTTGTAGTGTAATGTTATGCTCCAGTGCAGCAGATGGCAAAAAAAAAAGAAATATCTCATGCTCAGTTGTGTCTCCTCCTCTCCCTGTGAGGCTCTCACCGCTCTGCACACCCGAGGCCTGATTCTTTAATCAATAAACCAATGTTACTGCTCGATACCTCAGCAGAGGCCTTGCCCATTGTGCTGGCCGGGGTAACACACAGCAGGTTTCCACTTTACTTATCCCTGTAACACTTTTGCCATTAATGGCACTGATGCATTTTGGAATCACTGTCCTGCAAAACACTTACACAAGGTACAAGACAGTGCTGTTGACAACGCTGTTGAGTCGCACAAGAAGGATTTTTATTATTTATTCATGGAGATGGATTCACAGTCGCGATAGTTCCACAGCTGTTCAACTGAGGAGCTGATTACATCATTAGAAATTAGCACCTTCGGGGACGTCCCAGTCGCCAATGAGCTTCAAAATGAAAATGTGGGGGGAGGAAACACCAGAGAGGGCTTCAGAGAGAGTGATGAAGGCGTTCCCGTTTGTGATGCTGTTCACAGACTGCTTACAGAACAGCTGATTGGTATTCAAGCCACTGTTTGACTTTTGTCTTTAGTGCATTAATTTTAATGAAAAATGTGTTCCACTTGGCCAGTCATTACTTCCTCCTCCTACTGAACCAGCTCACTGACCTCACACTGCCTGTATCTATTCGAGTTTAAATCCTGGTGTCATTTAAACACCCTTACATCAGATCATTTTATATGTTCCCACTGTAAAGGTGCAAAGAAAAGATTAAAGACTGGATATATTCAAATGAATTAGAGATGTTACAAAACCATTTTTATATTCCAATGCCTGAACTTGTGTATTGGCCAGTACCAAGCACTGGTCCGACATGGTTGCGTTAATAAAAAAATTATACAAAATTACCAACCCTGTATGAAAGAGATGTGCTACGCTCAGGCTCAAGAATAATTCCTTAAAAAAAAAAAAAAAAAAAATTAAGCCATGACTTAGTAAAATTAAATACTGAATGCATCAGGGAATAAATCCTGAATAACCAAATAACCGAAGCTCTGTGAAAAAAACTTGGTTGGTTTGTTTCTTTGTGGACTTTTTGCTATTCATTCATTGGAATTTGCTGTTGCAGTTTGTCTTGTTTCTTCAGCTTCATCCTCATCATGCTCTTTTGACTGATGTGTCTTCAAATGCTTTATCAGACTACAGGTGTTGAAATTGACATGGCAGTTGCCTTTTTGTTAGTTGGACTTTGCAGAGAAAAGTGTTGCCAGATTGCTCACATTTTGCTCACGGCCCGCGTTAAACCGTAAAAAACCATAAATCAGTTCTTTTTCGCTGCTCTAAAACAAAGCTGCCATTGGCTGCACAGAACAACTTCCTGTGCAGGTTGCATTTTTTGAGTGGGAAGGAGAATTTATTTCAGGCAAATAGTGTAACATTAGCATGAACGTGAACCATTAGCAATATGTCAACGATAAGGAATTGGTATTTGATTGGTGCACGGACTCCTGTACTCACCAATACATGATCCTGTGTTTCAGGCAGTATCTGAGGCAACTCTAAAATGAATACATAAACCTTCCTAATCACTGGAGGGAGACCAAACTGTGTTTTATTATTCTAATGATTACGGCAATAATAGCCCAAGCCTTTGAGGAGTGGTGTTTGGTCTTTTCGTGACAGCTGGGATAGACATTTTTCTGAGTGTTATCTCTCACAACAGGAACAGAGCATGTCCTCAGTGTTCCTTTGTGGTCCACAGTGAAATGTTGTATCAATAAAATACCAAGACAGTAGACAGTGAGTATGAATTATTGAAAGGCACAGTGGTTGGGATGGGGTTCTAATCTCCACAGTGCAGTTAATTTGATGTTCTTGTTTTTCTGTTTTTGGATTCAATCTGCAATGCACCATCCGCCCCTGAAAATACAGCGGACAGGGAGGAACACACCGGTGGGAACTAAATGAATGATCCACTGATTCTAATGTCCTCTGCCAGCGAAGGTCTTGCTTAATAAACCTCAGGATGAGATGGGTGTGCAAGAAATAACGTGATCAAAAATAAAGCCCACACACCTGAAGCTGTAGCTGATAATGAAAGTGGAATTTGTAATGACAGTGAATGTCATGTGTGTGTGTTTGTTCTTTCTGTGTGTGGAGGAGGAGGTGGAAGGTGGGTTATAAGTACAGCTAGCCATTCAGGAGCTACATGGGCTTAAGGGATATGTTTGGTAACCTGTATCAACACTGGAGCGAATATCAATATCTAAAGCAGGCGGTTGATCAGTGGGAAATGTTCTCTCAGCAGAGTGTGAACTGCTGATCTGAGCTCTCATTTATCTCACCGGAAAAGTCTTGTGTTGCCTTTCACACGAACAACAGGGGGGTCTGGTGCAGCGACACATCCAGCCCTTAATGGAATACAATCAGCCGGCTCAGGATTCAACAAATTGGTCAATAAGGACAATAGGTTATTATCTTCCAGCCGCATCAGGACAGGGGAATTAAAGTCTCAGGCTTTCTAATTAGTCGTTCTTATTTTATCATAATCGATCTGCAACTAGTGAGGAGATACTCAGCCAACAGCAGGGAGTTTGGAAGGAAATTTGCTCTGGTAAAATGACTGCTGCTGTGAGCCTGATAGCTGCTGATATACTATTCAATCAGCTGTATGTTCACACTGCTAATGTGCTCTTTTGCTCTGTCACAGAGTAGAAAATGGAGATAGAGTTTTATGTTCCTACAAGTAGAGATGAAGAGGAAAGAAAAATGAGCATTGCACATACATTAAAGAATTTTCATTTGTTTGGGAACAGATGTGAATTGACAGCATCAGCGAGAAACTCTCCATTTACCATCAGTAATGGGAAGTGTCAGCACTAAAAGTTGGAAAGATCTGAATAGTGTATGAAACAAACTGTGGAAAAAGCATATTGTGGTGAGTTTGTGAAGTGGTGAGAAATTGAGACGTCAAGCTGAAACTTGAATTCCCCTCACTATCTGTGGAAGGTGATATAATGAAATGTCAACATGGCACTTTTTTACCTATTTTTCAGATAAATCATAAAGCTTGTAGACGTGTGTGCAGATGGACAGGACAGTGAATTGTCACATTGGAACATGTGTCTTAGGCAGTAATGCATTATTAACTAACTGATTACATTTATGTGATTGGACCAAAATAGTCAATCACACTGTCATTGTGTTATAGATGGACATATAGCAGCTCACACAAAGGGAGGTGGAGTAAATTTGTTAAAATATTATGTTTAATTTAATGTTTCTCAAATTGTCTGAGAGTGACCACAGAGCCAACTAGCTCTAATGGCCTTAACCTTAATGTAAATTGTTTTGAATTATTTATACATATGTGTGTGTGTGTGTGTGTGTGTGTGTGTGTGTGTGTGTGTGTGTGTGTGTGTGTGTGTGTGTGTGTGTGTGTGTGTGTGTATGTGTGTTTGTGTGTATATATATATGTGTATATGTATATATTTTTATGTATATATATATTTATATGTGTGTATGTATGTGTATATATACAAATTCAAACACTGATTTTAATTTGGCTGTTTCACTGTGTTGTTGGACTTCACTGTAACCGACCGTTTCGTGACACTGTCTACTCGCATAGTTTTACCAGTCTCCAGTTTGTTTTATAATATGTGTAAAAAATGATCAGTGTAACATTTGAAATGTGGATTTAGCTCACGCTCAGCTTGCTCTTAACACTTAGCACTTAACAGCATCCTATTAACTCTCAAAAACTGGGAATGGAAAAAATCATTGACCAGTGGCTTAAGACTGCGACACAATGGCAAGTGTCAAGTTTTATTATGATGTCGTCACCGTGACTGAGGCTTGAGCACCACTTATTGTCTTGCAGTTGCTGAAGCACAGGCCTGTATTTCACAGTGATGAATGGATAGTTGAGGGTATAAGGTGAATGCTTAATTATTTTGAGACCCTGGTTTGATTCCCAGTCAACTGGAATTTCTGACCCGTCCAATAGAGACATCAAAATGAAACTACAAATAAAATATGTTTTACATGCAATAGTTTTCTATGCAAGCGCATTATAATACAACTGAAGTAGTAGCCCTCATGATTTAGAGGATGTTTGGGAATTAGGTGGTCTGCAAGTTTTATTTCAGCGTCTAAGTGGTGCTTGGTCTGAAAAGCTTTCAGAAACACCAATATATAGGGACATCAGGAGGAAACTCAAGGACCCCTGGAATCTGGTGTAAGGGTTCGTCACTGTCTTGCTGGGAGCTTGATGGCGAGTTAATATGAGTGTGGTCTCTGCATGTTTAGTGGGCAGACTGGTCCAGGATGTGGTTGAGTACTGAAAGTAAAGCCCCAACTAATGTAACTCACGGCTGCTGCTCAGTTATCAGAAAGGTATCAATCAGTGAGTGATGTGTAAAAAAGTAACCGATCATAGTTTTAAAGTCACTTGTCCAGCTCTTTAGTGTTTATTTAACAACCAATATACAAAATGTGCACTATCTTGCAGCATGCACCAGCTGTGTGTGTGTGTGTGTGTGTGTGTGTGTGTGTGTGTGTGTGTGTGTGTGTGTGTGTGTGTGTGTGTGCTGTTCTCACAGCATCTGACTGTCACTGAATTCACCACAAAACTCCACTTCTTTATTGTTATCTCCCCCTCCCAGTCAATCTCCTTCTTCCTTTGCACATTTTAACTCCTGTGGATGCTTCTTTGTGTCAGTTCACTCTGCCTCCGGGCAAGTTTGCATCTAACTGTGTTTTTCCGTTGACATCGTATGCAATCACAATGCCTCGAAAGATTTGCAAGCACAATTTAATTCTTCACATGCGCTCCACAGATAAGTACCAAATATTTTTCAAATATTTATAAGCTTGTATTTCTTCGAGTTACAATTTTGACAAAGTACACAAATCAAACTAAAAAAAGGTACTGTGTGTACTGATTTATCACCAAAAATTATTTTTAATTTCAGTTGGATTTCAACCAACAAATATGAAATATTTGGCATTAAATGGTGACTATATTGTTATTAACCTTTGTGTTATAAGAGGTAAAGGTGCAATAATCTGAAGGGTCAGTGTTTTCAGTCTAAAGAAAACCTTGTTTCAGTTTCAATTAAATTTCTATCATAGATCGTGTTTCGTGAACATAGCCACATATTGCTCTCTGCAGGATCTGTGTATTATACCAAAGAAGATATATACAGGGAGACATTTCATACAACCCCCAACCTACACATCCTCCAACATCCTCCAACATTATTAGAAGCAGCTTGTCTTTAGCTCCCATCTGGCAGAAATAATTTACATCAATGGCAACATAACATGCAATGGCATTTAATGTCCCCACAGCTCAGTAGTGGATGCCTGTGGCACTGTGATGTACGTTCAATTCCTCCACTGAGGATGATGTGAGGCGACAGTGGATTTGGTCAGGATTGGTGTGACAAGCACTCTGTGAACAGAGACCCATCCCTGAAAAAGCAGCCAAATGATATTTCCCCTTTCCTGTGCACCTGCTGACAAAGCTAAAGACCCACGTTTCAGTCAGGGATGCAAACTCAGATCAGTTCTCATTAACTTATCAACTTACAAGCAAAGTCTTTGGCCGGAAGAAAAAAATATTAAACTATCATGGATTAGCAAATGATTGCAGATTTCAGTTTTGTAGAACAAATATGCAACAGATCACATAATTGGCAGACTTACTGCATTCAAAATCCTGTTTTCCAGTTAAAAATAAAATTTTTCAAATTGTACACAGAAACAAATGAATGTTTTAGCTCTGCAATCTGGAAATCTTTACCCTGTGAATCCTCAGGGAACTCTGGCTTTCTAAATCTATATGCTACAATTATTCACACACAGTTCCTTTAAATAAGTGCCAAAGCCAAAGATGCACAATTCTGCATTAGATGTGTAAATCCCCCTCGTGAATCAGTCAAAAATCTAATTCAGGATGTTAAAACTTTGCAGAGCAGATTAAACACACAACATCACTGCTGTTACACAGACGATTCCTATTCACATGTTCATATTTGTTATTCACTCATGCATAGTAATAACAACTTGTTTCTTATCTCTTTTTTTTTCGAATAAAGTGCCGTTCTTCAAATCGTACACAGGACACGTGCATGTTTTAGCTCTGCTATCTAGAAATCTTTACCCTGGGAATCCTCTGGGAAGTCTGTCTTTCTAAATCAATATGCTACAATTATTCACACAACCTTTAGTCATATTTTGTGTAGTATTGTATTACATTGTACCATGAAATTTCCTTCTAGACAAATGAAACAGTGTTTGTCAGATTCAGCAGCACCATCTCACAACTAGAATCCACTCAACAAAGACTTCAAACACACAAAGTCTGCCAGAGGCTGTAGTAGAGCTGCTTCATTAACAATGCATTTGAAGAGAGGGCGGATTATTCCTTTAAATAAGTGCCAAAGCCAAAGATGCGCGAGTCTGCAACAGATGTGTAAATCACCCCCTCATGAATGAGTCGAATATACGATTCAGGATGTTGAAACTTTGCAGAGCAGATTGAACACACAACATCACTGCTGTTACACAGACGATTCCTATTCAGGGGTTCATATTTGTTATTTACTCATGCACAGGGACATTTCTGAAAAGGTTTGTTTGTTTCTCATCTCTTTTCTTTGTGAGCCTGAGTGGTCAGGACAGCATCAGCTGGCATTAGCGAGCCTTAAGGCTTATCTATTAACAGTATAGAAACTCTGCTCTCTGGAGCAAACTGGGGAGTCAATGTGAGTTTGTTTTATACACCTTTTGCTCCCTGTAGCCCTGAGGTCACAAGAAATCATTAAAGGCGTATTAATGGTTTAGAACGCTTAGTCGAAGCCGCATCTGAGCAACCATCTGTGACCGTACATGTGGTAAACAAAGGGAAAAAATATAAAAATGTAAAATAGCAAAAAATAGCAGATTGTAGCCACCTCAAGCATCCATAAACAAAATCATTTAAAAGCTTTCTTCTGGGGAAAAGAACTCAACATGGAGACTTAGAAAGCACAGCATGAAAACTACTGCCTTGCACCAAATATACATTAGAAGTTAATTACAGTACTTACCCTGTTCTTTGTGGTCAGAGCTCTGGCTGGACAACAGGAAGAGGAAATCCTGACAGGTATCCTGATCCAACAATGTGCTGTTGTACAGGCAAAGGTCAACAATTAGGGTCACAGCTTTCTGACAGACCATGTCATACTCCTCTCGGTCAGAACTCATGCTCCCAGCTGCATCCTCAGTCGTGTATGCTCATCCAAGGGGACTAACACACCCACACACACACGCAGCAGCCTAGCATGCAGAAGATAAATGCAACTTGTCTCGGTCCTCGGCTGATTCTTCTCCTTCTTCTCTCAAGTGTGTCTACACACAAACGCACTTTGTGTGTATGCGTGTGTGTGTGTGTGTATGTGTGTGTGTGTCTGTGTCTGTGTCTGTGTATATGTTGTGTATGATCGTAAACAGGGCAAGATTGTTGCAAGTGGATGAACATGCCATATGTGTGTGTGTGTGTTCACATAACAACATTTGTGGACTTAATGAACCACATTTGTCCCCAGGTGATGTGTGAACACAATCATTACATCACATCTATGCTAAAGAAGCTGGTCAAATGAAACAAAACAATCATGAGCACTACTCACACCAATAAGCGCTGCAGACTAATGACCCCCACATCCCCCTTCATCTCCTCCCTCCATTTTCACACCATAACCCACCCCGCCCCACCACCCCCTTGATCTGGCTGCAACACCACGATCACCAGCCCTCCATCTCTAAGTGTGCTCAAAAAACCCTCATAACGACCACTGGGCTTGTTTTTCTCAGGTCGAGTGATATGGCTGGTCCCTGCAGGTCAGATTGTCTCATGTGATAAATTTCCCCCGAGCTGAAGCACCTGTGACTGCCAGGTCTTTGCTGCTCCCACTGACAATCCCCCCATCGCTCCGATTGTGATCCCTGAGTGTTTACAACCTCTAATGACGAGGGTTTAACTGTGTGTGTGTGTGTGTGTATTTGTGTGTGTGTATTTGTGTGTGACAAAGACAGCGAGGGAGGTCATTACATGAGCCTGCATACAATGTGTAGAAATGGTCCCTTAGAAATGCTGATACACATTAACATGCCAGTTTATTACCACAACAACAACTGATGCAGTCTAATACAAAGTCCTGTATATAACTCTATTCATGACGCTTGTAATGTTGAGTTTTTGTTAAAAATTTATGGGCAGTTTGGAGCCAGCAGTTTGCTATTGTGTTGATATTAAGAGATATTTCTATTAATTTGTCAGAATTTTATCAGTGAGGTAGTTTAAATGATAGAAATACGCCCTGAAAAGAAAAAGTAGGTGAACATTAGGCTCTAGTTTCATGCGTCTGTTCTATAAATTTCAACTTTGCAGCTGTGTAATACTGTGCAGATGTAAATAAGTGTGAATTGGTTTTGTGAAATTGCCCTAATGTATCTGTTGGGAAACTGCAGTTAATGAAGCTCAAAAAAAGAAAATGCATCTCCAGTAGTTGATCCCTGTGCTGTTTTTTTTCCACAAACCTCTGTGGATTCAATCCAAATGAATTTCCTATTTTTTATCAGGACATTCAAATAACGTTTTTCAAGGCTTTGAAGAAAAATCTCCAGACGAAGAAAAAAACCTAATTGACTTGACTTTTTTTGTTGTATTATATTGAACTTTAAATGAACTTTCTTGACCTAATCCCTTAATTAAGTTCTTACCAACATTACAATTAATCAAAGTAATTTAATAAATGCTTTGACGAATAGGGCACCTGAAAAATGAGTTCATGCCCATCTAATTACAAAGTGATATTGAGTTTAACCAGATCTTGGTTGACTCCCTTCCTTAACTGAGTTAAACCAGGACATAAATACTGCTCTGTCTACTTTAATGCTCTATTGTTCTGAGATAACTTAGGTAATTGAGAGCTTATCTGAGTTCCACCCCCTCTCCCTCGAAGGTTAGATCTGGGGTCTACGGTGTTTCCTGTTACTGCAGATTGGATCTACTTTTCTTGGCCAATCCTGATTAACAGGCAAATAACAAATTGTTTCTGGCTGCAGGTTTTCAAAAGAGTCAGTTACTATCTGGCGTCTGTGGCAGCTGATACTGAGTTCCCCCTTTCATTTGCCCTGCGGTCTTATTAAAGGAGGTTCACAGGTTCACTGCTACCTGCGGTCGCAAGCTTAGATGTCAAAACAAAATGACTTAATAATTCCCCTCAATGCCGCTAACGCTGCCAGCGTAACAGCTTTAATGGTTGGAGAAAATAAACCTGGGGTGTTGCACTTTCTCCCCATGCCATTACATTATTTAAATGGTATTGTCCAAGGGTGTCCGGTGCATGAGACAAATAATGCTGCTGTATGCAATGGTTCCTCCGTAACTTAAATCCCACCATTTCGACACAGCTGGGAAATAACCTGCCATAAAAAATGTAATGCGCCATTACCAAGAAGAGCACTCAACTTCTTCCTTATTCCCCACATTAATAATAATCCTGTCTGTATTCTAAAGTTTGAGCCAAACTTCACATCAAAACGAATACACACGAGTAGGTGAATAATATATACACTGTAGGAGAAAAATAAAGATCAGCAGAGGCAATAATATCAACAGAGGCAATGGCAGCAGCAGATATAATAGTAGAATCAATTTAAAAGAAAAATTATCATTTCTTCATTCAGGGCATAGCCGATGGTTAGTCTGCTGAAATGACCACCCACTATAAGTTAATAGAATAAAACGGCGATTAAACGGCTTAGATTTAACTGCGCAGAACTTTTTATCCTCTTCGTTAATTATTCATGAGGCACAGTTAGAAAGAACACAAAATAGTGTCTCTCCTATAAATGCATTTCCCTCTCTAAATAATTTAGAGCTGCTGCAGCAAAAAGTGCTTTAAAGAAAACAAACAGAAGCCTCCTGTATGCCAGTGGCGGATTAATGTGATAATCAAGACAACTGCTGAGAGCTTGTTATCAATCGACAAACTAACTAATATTCCACAAGATTTCAAACGTATATCTCTTCTGTAATTCGGGATTCTGTCTAAAGGCTATAAATAAATGAGGGAGGGTCGTGATGGTCACATTGATAATTTTGTAGCAGGTGTGGGCATATTTTTCACAGCAAATGAGATGGTTGTGGCACATGAGGTCCTTGGTTTGATATGCAAATCAACTTCATCTCTGGCAAATCTTTCTGTGGTGACAGGCCGGTGGCTGCAGATGTTGAACTTGATTCATCGTGGCAAATGCATGACAAAGGGTTGGCTCACTCAAAGCTATGCTAATCAAAATCAGCACTTCCAAACTTCTCCTGAGGGCCACAGCAGCAGGACTTTTCCAGTGTATAGTGAGTGTGTCTGTGTGTATGTGTTGCACGCGTGTGAGTGTGTGCGTTTCATTGTCATGACGTGTTAATCAAAGATTCCCTACTCAGCTGTGGGGCCACGAGAAGAAATATTTCTATTTTCATTCATAGTTAAGCTCATTAGTAACAGTCTTAAATTGTGTAAGCAGGATTCGATGGATGATGTTATGTATCTACAGTACAACAGATGAAGCGATGATCTGAGAACAAATACATCTGCCAATGAATATTACACAAGAGCCTGTAGGATTTACAGTGAAACACACGTGCTATTTCTGTGAGCCCCTCAAAAGGGCTTAAAATGCTTATGGATATCCATGAGCCATGTTACAGTGTTTTTCAATAAGGCTAAGTACACAGTGTGGTGATGAACGAGAATGACATTAGCCCCAGTATGGATAGGGAGCAGTATAATCATTCTGCGTCCAGGTGAGATGTGCACATCGTGGTATCTCATCCGAACATGTCCTGAATGTCATTGATATGAGGTGTTTAATTGAGCTCCTGTCAGCTTGGCCCTGAAGAGTGATGGAGTCTGGGTGAGTTGATTCTCAGCAGCCGCTGTGCACCGCATGCATTTCAATCCTAAGGAGTGAAAATGCCATCAGTGTTTCCTATTCAATATCCTCATAATGGCTTTACAGGTCAACACAAAGCAAACCCTCAACAAAAGGTTTGCACCCACTTTAAAGAGATCGAGAAGACTGGTAAACTCAATATGCGAAGAGAAAACAAGCAACAAATCATCTCTGTTGTGTGTTTTATGAATTAATATGACTTATAATAATATAATTAGCACCAGATAAAATGCTATGTAATACCTGTTTCATAATAACAGTGGCTAAAACATCATTACTAGTAGTAGTTATGTATTACATCCCATTTTTTTCAGTCCTTCCCAGTACTATAGAACAATGATTCCTGGTGATATAATCAATTGAATTAACATGGACCCATATATGCAGCAGAAAATTGATAGACAGATCAACCAATTAAAAATTATTGATTCATAAAAAGACTGGGGCTTTTCTGTGAGTTTGCATGTTCTCCCTGAGCCCACGTGGGTTTTTTTCTGGGTACTCCAGCTTCCTCTTACAATCCAAAGGCTTGCAGGTTAACTGGGAACTCAGATTTGCCCATAGGTGTGAATATGAGTGTGAATAGTGGTTTGTTTCCACATGTCAGCCATGTGATAGACTGGCGACCAGCCCGTGGTATACACGTCCCACGCCTGATGTCAGCTGAGGTTGGCTCCAGCGTCCCTGATTTTACCCAAGGTATGTAAATGTTTAACACTATCTCTGAATGTCAGGATTTGACAACACGTAGCTCACAGACTGGATAATAAGATAATGTAAATGACATCTCTCAACCAACAAGGGGGGAATAACTTGTTTTGTTCAAACAACAATTAAGAGAAGCAGTTCAGAGAGCTAAAAGGTAATTAGCTAGTCTGGCTCTGTCCAATCTTCAACAATAACACCTTGAAAGCTCATCAGTTGAAATATCCTATTGTGTATTTCATCCATACACAAACTTGTATTTACATTTCTGTTTGTGTGCAGAGCCAGACAGGTTTATGTTAATCACCTCCTGGGTGTAGCTCAATAGGAGCCAAAGTGAAACCAGAACCACAACTTCTGGGTTCTGTGAGTGAGTCACAGAAACTCATTAAAAATCCCACTGACATTTGTAACTACACTAACAACAAAAGAATCTGAAGACCTATTACTAAATAAGGATGACAGTTTTTTGAAACAGGGTTATTTTGTTGTTTAATTCATATTATTTATTATTTACAAGCTAAAAGTCACAGCTTGAAAGAAGAGGGTCAACAGAGAAAGAGAGGAACATACAGCGCAGACGAGGTTAAGGCTAGAGTTAAAAAAATAACTTCAGCATTAGGGAGTTTTATAGATATGGGCAGGGCAGGTTACATTCACACTCAGGCCTATAGGCAATTTAGAGTCACCAATGAACCTGCATGTCTTTGGAATGTGGGAGGAAGTTGGAGAACCCAGAGAAAACCCACACAGCAGAGGGAGAACACGCAAACTCCACACAGAAAGGCACCAGGCCCGGGAATCGAACCCAGAACCTTCTTAACAGCAACAATTATAGCAGTAATTGTTACTGTAATGTAACGTAAAGTATAGTAAAAATGATAGATAGTAACAGAAGCATATTATTATAAGTCATAATAAATTTAGCAGCAGGTGTTGAGCAGCATCACAGGGGCAGTCTGTGGTTTACGATTGCAGAACCAGACTCTGCAGCTCTGGAGGCGGGAAGACCTGCAGAGAGTAACACACTTCATTCTTTCACAAAGACCAGTGAAAGAAACCCTGAATGAGAGACTGAATTGAATTACAGAAGGTTGCGCAGCAGGATGACTTCTATGAACAGCAGTGGCTAACATTAGAACAAGACCTAAGAACACAGAACATACGATTACTGAGAAATTACTGGGATTATGCTCGAGTGCAATTACTGAACTTCAAATAGTAATCACTATGTGTTACTGAAAAACATTAACATTACTGAAACATGTGATAAACTCATACATTACTGCCAAACACTGCTTATTGTTTTACCATGGCCAGATTAAATTCTTGTGAGGGTCTGGGGCAAAAAATTACATGTTGAGCACATTATGAAAAGTAAATAGAATAACTTTTATATTAATATGCAGAAAACCAAGTTACAAAATGACATAAGTACAATGCCATGCATGTAGTTTTTTCATGGGAGCTTTTTTCTTGTTTTTTCTTGTGCCCATAAAGTAAATGCTATTTAACTTTGTTATTGTAGCAACTGCTGCAGTTTGTCCAGATGATGGAGAGTAAACCGCAGGATCAATTTATTTTGTCATCTGCCCTGTTGGGTAAAGTCACCACTTAGTCAATCTCTCAAAGTCAGACTTGTATATATATAATATTAAAAGCCAACAAACACACACAGCGGGTACAGTAAATCAAGCGTCTCCTCCAGTGTGTACAGTAGATTATTGTGGCCGACTGCTACTCTTCAGATCTGAGAGCAAATGAAGGCGGAGGATCAGTGATGTCTTTGATCTATTCTCTGGGTTTTTAGACAGAGACAGAGACGTAGAAGAAAGGGTCTGCTTTGAAAGTTGGAACATAAAGACAGTAACATGTTGAAGGAGCATTTTAATGTTTCATGCAGTATTTCCTTTTTCATGTTGAAATGCATTATGTATAGCAGCTTGAACTGCCGTTTTGTATAAAATGAACAATAAAAAATCACCTTTCCACATCTTAAAAGCTCCTAACAATAGCTTTCCTGTCACACAGTTTTTAGACTATATTAACTATTTATTTGCTCTATCTTGCAGCCCTGTTGTAAACCAGCAAATCTAACAAAGTAAACATTAAACTATTCACAATGCCTGATGGAAACATTTGTTTTAAGCAGCCTCACAACTTGATTTTTTCCCCTCTAATATACATGCTGGGGGACTGCAGATACATATTCCCACCAATAATTTGTGTCTCACGAACACATCCTTTCTGTTGTTCATTGTCTTGATGTTTTATTCCCATGGGAATTGACAAGAAGGCCTTTGCAGTGGCACTTCAGCATAGCTTTTTAACTGTTTTACACAAAAACATTGTGCTTAAAATTGAACAATAATGAAGTATGAAAGCATTTATTTTCACAGTAATACTGTGAAAGAGATTTCTTACAAATGACCAACATTTTCTTAGATTACAAATGACTATTTTTGAAAGGAAGCAAAAAACATGAGGTTACAAATGAGTATTTAAGATCAAAGTCCACCTTATCCTCTCCTATGCTCACTTAATTGTCTGTATTTCTTATTGGCACTGTTGTGGTTATTTTCCCACTCTGCAGCATACAAATCTTGGCAATAAAACTGGATCCACAGTGCAATAATTTGGCTGTGAAACACTTTGCTGTGCAGTCTGGAGAGCAGGTTCAATGGAAATTTATATTTTTTAGCTTTGTGCAGCTCTAGGGACAACAATGTTTTTCCACCACTTCAGTATATACTGAAATATCTGTACAACTGTTGGTTGGATTGCCATAAAACTTTCTTCAGAGTTTCATGGTCCCCACAGGATGAAGCAGCCTGACCTTAGTGATCCCCTGACTTTTCCTCTAGTGCTATTGCCAAGTTGATGTTTTTGGGTTCTGAGTGATATGTCTTGACAGCTATTGGATGTAGTGCCATTTGATTTGGTTCCAATATCCATGATGCCCAGAGGATGAATCCTCATCACTTGAGTGATCCCTTAACTTTTCATCTAGACCAGCAGGCCATCAAAAGTTTTCACTTATCAAGTGATATATCTCCATTTACTAGAGGAATTACCCACAAATTTGTGAGAGGCCATCCATTGTTCTCAGATGAGGTGTCCTGATTGCTGTGGACTGTGACTTTTCCTCTTGCCATCAAGTCAAAAGCTCTGTTTTTGTAGTACTCTTTTTTATGACTAAATAACTAACATTAGGACTGATAAATATAGTTACATTTACATTGTTTGCTAGAGTGACAGTAGAGTTTTTACATGTGTAATGCCCTGTCTCTAATGGTAGAAGTATTCAGCACGACAGGGAAGAAATAATGTAAAAGTAAAAATAAAAGTCTGCATTCAAAATTTAGTTTGAGTAAAAATACACAAGCATTAACATCTAAATCCAACATAATTAAAGCACCAATATTAAAGTTACTCATTGTACAGATCGCTCATAATGCACAGTGGCCTCTTAAAGAATAATACATATTATATAATTAGATTCGGATTATTGATGAATGAATGTGTGAGAAGCACTTTAATGTTGGATTATTTTACTGCTTTAGTCCAACTTGATTTCCTGTCTGTACTTGACTACTTGATTTATAAGAAGATGTTACGCCTCAGAGAAACAGGGAGAAATAATCACAAGAGTGGTGTTTCTTCAGTGAGAGCATTTACTCGAATGAGGAAAATGCATGTGGGTATGTATGGTTTGTATGTGGGTGGAAACAAAAGCAAAAGCAAAAGCTAGCAGGTTAATACCTCTTTGTAGAGCCATAGTACTACTATTATAGCTTTTAAAGTAGCAAATCAAATGGGTTAAATTCTAAAAAGTGTTAAATTCATGAATTCTTAATAGCTCGTCACAAATGCATCACAATATGTTAGTTAATTATCTGAATAACCAATAACAGTGGAATAAATGTCCTCAATTTTTTAGTTATGTACAATACTATGCATTTGCCTAAACTCAACCTCTGAGTATTTCAATAGTTTGTAGATTGCTTAGATGTAACTAGGGATAACTCATATTGTTGTCAGGTGGTCCCACAAACTTAGTGACTGACTGAGCTGGGTATTAGTGTAATTTTGACAGAAAGCTGTGTATCATCTTGTACCTCATTCTTGTTCAGGTTTATCCTTCTAGTCTGAGGTTTATGTGATGTTGTTGTCTGCTCTGTGCTTTTCTGGCAACTGGAGTGTGGTTCCAAGCTACAGTCAGCCAAAAAGGTGCTCAGTAATGACTGAATCCTCGGTGTGAATCATTCCTGCTCGCAGGTGAGTGTCTGGTCAACCGTTGGTGAGTCAGCTGGAGGAGCTGCCAGACTGATTCTGTAAGAAGATGTTGCTGGTGAGTGTCAGGTGGAGATTATTTCATCTCCTAAATAGATGCAGTAATGACTTTCTGGATGGATAAGTGAATGAATGGATATGAGCCTGTCTTATTCTTTTAGTGGTGTGGCTCCTGGTGGTATCGGTCGGTTGATTGATGCTGGATGGAATGCTATGGAATTTTATTTACAGACATTCGTGGTCATCAGAGGATGAATCCCATTAGCGTTTGTGATTCCTTGACTGTTCTTGTACCATGACCACAAGTTTTAAATGTTGGTCACAGTGGTCAAATGGTCACATTGAGAGGAAAAAAGACGATAAAGCAGGGTAGGTATTAGGGCATGGCTACTGTACAGAGGCCAGATCGACCCTCACTCCTCCTCAGCTCCACCTTGTACTCCATGGATGGCTTTTTCTGGTTTAAAAAAAAAAACCAAAATGCCGACGGACAAATTACAAAGCGGAGGCTTTGAAACGGCAGCCACTGCCACTTGTTGTTATTACCATCATTATGAGTCAATCCATATTGTGTTTAGTTACATGAACAGACACAAGAAATCTGCCCTTAAGCAATGGTAACTTTTTCATAAGCTAAATATTATTTCAGCAAACTCTGTCTTGACTGTCTGACTTTTTCCCAGGGTGTTAGCCTGGTCTTAGCATAAAGAACTCTACTTTACCTGTCTTATGTTAAATTACTGTCCTGACGCTTAATATGGAGGCTTCTGCTTCTTTATGAGGCCCAGAAGCCCACCTCAGGGATCTACTGCTTGGCGGCTACTTATTTATGGTCTGATAAGTCTGTTAGTAATTTAAGACATTTCTAGCCCTGTACTGAGCAGGTGCAGGAATACAGGACCCTGAGATGATAAACTAAATGATCTTATTTTCATTCAACAGGAAAATGTGTGATTACCGCAGCTGAATCCAGGCTTAAGAAATTATAATCAACAGGTTAAACGAGGGCAAAAGAAGCTTAAATGTTTGACTAACAATGTGTCATATACCTGAAGTATAACAGTCACATACTCACAAAATGAATAATGCTGATATGTTGAAATTTTCCCTCCTACTAAATGTCTGATTCATCCAGCCATTATTTCGACTATTGAAAATGTGTGATAGTGAGAATCAGATTGCTTGTTGATCCTTTCAACTGTATGCTAAAGTGTTATGAAGACAATTTAGAGCTTTAACAGCCCTCTGAGCACCAAAAAGACAACATAGCTGTGCCAAAATGTAGGAAAATCAGTTTGTGTGTGTTTCGAAGATGCTCCAGCCCCAGAGTTCTCACTGTCCCTTCCTACCTGATATATTCTCTGTAACCTCAGCTTCCCCGAGCATGAAATCATTTGGGCACAGTGATAGGATGTTTGGCTGTGGAGCAGTAGCGTGAGATTTGTTTCTGTGCAGATAAACACATCCTCGACTGTTGTCTCAGCAGAACACTTTCTATTTCAATTGCAGTGTACAAGGCAGAAAATAGTCACACAAGGAGCAAACAGGTGCAGTAATTCAGCTAACTGCCTTGGATATCTTAGTTGTCAGTCTCAATCATATGGAAATAGATTTTTGTTTTGATCCTGCTCTACCATCACGAACACATTCAAATTGTTCCTTTGAAGTTTCAGTCACAACAACTCGGACGAAGAAATAAACATAGACACACAAATATAAACAAAAGCATCAAGGCTCAACCTGAGTCATAGCTTCTTGCTAAATATACCTTGGACTTTCCAACCTGAAATTCTGAGACTTACAGAGTCAGTGACATCTTTTAAATCATTTTTCAAAACCAATTTCATAAAAAAGGCTTTTTATTAACATTGGCACACTATTACCAACATGTCTTTTCTGTATTGCTATTGTTGTTTTATAATAAACAACTTCTTATAAATAAAGTTTATTATTGTGGATATTATTATTACTGGTATTTAACTGACACATAGATACATTTAGGTGGTTTGAAGTGCAAGAGAAATGCCTGAATTAAAAGTATTTCAAGCCTGCAGCCAAAAAATAGATCGAAAGTCCTGACATCAAGACAGGACTAGTTCTACTAGGGTTTTTCTCTTTCCAAGACAAATCAGCAACAGTGCTTTGAACTTTTGCTGTCTTAGCACAGAAAAAACTACAACCTCCCTAAAATTCACCAAAGCCACTAAAACCTTCCATTTCCAAATGGTTAAGCTTGTGGAATACAGATTAAAACCGATTAAGGCTATATTTTGAGTTATTTGAGGTTAAAAATGCCAATAAGATTTTTAAGTGAGGATATTTTAATCCTGGAGCAGAACCCAGAAATGCATCGTTTGGTTCTTGTCAAAGTCTAGCCAAGTATAGTCCAAATGATCTGGGGGCCTCATTTATAACCGTTGCATAGAGAAGTGCATATCCTCCCACACAAAGGTTGAGATCTATAAAAGACAACGTGTGCACCTGTATAGAAACTCATGGTTATGGAGATTTTGGAGATTGGGGGAAGTTGGTGACACAGTTGGCGAGGTGGTGAATTGAAGCCAGATTGTAGAAATTAAATGCTCATTATAAATATAATGAGGCCTCTCGTGCATTCAGTTTCACTTCATATTACACATTATTTACAGCTAAATATTTGTCATAAACAATTCAAGCCGGCAGTGCTTGTGCCAGTGAGCCATAACTATTCTATAAGCACATTCCAGTAGTAAAAGATTTAAGCCTGTTCAAATCTTAAATCAAATTCACCTCAATATTTCATCAGGGCTGTCTCACCATCGCCAAAGTTTTCTGAGATGTGAGGACCCGCCAGGCGGTTAAAAACAGCCAGTCATCCCAGCAGCCTGACGTGGCTGATGACTGTCTGGACAATGCTGTCATCTTCCCAGGGAGAACAGTCTTATCTCAGCAAGCATTTGATATGTCTTATAATTCCTTTTGGAAGATAAAATTTCCTCCTAGACATGAAATCTAATATTTGTTGCTGCAACATTAGTTTGTTAGAAGGTAAAGTGAAGCTTCATGTTTTTATAGGATAGTACAACATTACTGCCTCTCTGGACTGTGGGCCCCTCATGCACACAGAAGTTACCTCATTTGAATGAAAAAAAAAACAAAAACAAAAAAAAAATATATATATATATATATATATATATATATATATATATATATATATATAGTTTTTTT
>CM076651.1:5158226-5187938 GCA_038496675.1 Rachycentron canadum
GAGAGAGAGAGAGAGAGAGAGAGAGAGAGAGAGAGAGAGAGAGAGAGATTGCAGTCTGTATTGATTTATTATGATTGGCCAATAGGAGTTATCTTTTTACTGCAGTCAGGTTCAGTTGTGTTGAAATATACAGTAATTACTAGAGTCAGACTGAGTTGTTTATGCCAGCAAAAAGGCTGCTCTTTGCAAACAGTCCCCACTCTCACAAGCTTGGACTTCTGAGTTTAGTTTGCCCAGTTCTAACTCCCAAGTCTGTACCTGGTGTACTCTTCATCCAGTAACACCTCTGCTTTGACTATAATGGGTCACCACAGACTGCCACGGCGCAGTGCTATAGCGGTGTCAAATAAAAACAACCCCAGGAACATAAATGATCCATTTTTTTTCAGTACAAATATAATCTTGAAACTTTTTTGCGGTTCTTTGATTTGGGAGATGGAGCAGCAAGATTCTTCTTTGAATCTTTTTACCAATTTTCAAGAGCAAATGTGTTCAAGCAGAAATCCAGCAGGCCACCCTCAGCAGGCAGCGCTCTTTGTTTCCCTAATAATCAGTTGAGGTCGTCTTCTGCCCACCAACACTCAGTAATCTCCATGCATAATAACACAGCTGCCTTAGAAATGTGGCAGTAGGCAGGAACGCCCCCCCACCCAAATCTAAGCGCCTTTGGTAAGAAGGAGGCAAAGCTGCTCTTCGAAGACAGGCTGCAAGGAACATAAGGCTCTCCAGCCCTCCCAGGGTTTTAATGTCTTATTATTTTCCACAGAACAGCACCAAAATTAACAGTTTTGTCAGCGGGTTCACTACTGTGTTGGTGTCACTTCTGCTGTACCCACATTGACGGTGGTAGCAGTCTAAGAAATGAGGGAAACTGGGGCAACAAGCTTTTTTATTATTAGCTGTTTACTTAGCTAGCGTCTTATATTTTAGATCATTTGGGAGGGTGCTGGTGAGGGATCAGTCAAGTGCTTAGGACAAATGAATTAGGGCTGATGAGTGCACAAACATACAGCCAAACAGAGAATTATCCAATTATTTCTCTCAGTCGCTGTGTCAGTCCCGGAGTGTCATCACATCCGCAGCTCTGTTCCTGTTACAGCACTTTCACTTATTGAATTTCTCTTTAACACAATTTCGGATTACAGCAGGTTGTTCATTTCAACTAGATGAATCATATGCATCCCGGAGACCACATTAACTGCATTTAATGAGCGTAGTAAGAGTGAGCGATTGGGAAGAAGAATTCTTCCTTATTTGTTCTTTTTTTTTGCTCTGTTTTTGCCTGGCCCACTGAAAGAGCATGGCATCTTTGAGGATAGCTGATTGACTGATTAAAGTGGACTGTAATTATGTAAGACACAATTACTAATGCATACTCCTAACACTTTGCATACTTAAACCAAATTTCCCCTGGGGATTAATAAAGTATTCAGATTCTGGTTCTGATTCTGAAAGTCTCACGTGTTTGCAGTGATAATGAAAATCAGTTTTTGCATGTAAGAGACTAGTTAACACCCTCCAGTGTTTTGTTTGACTGTGTCACTCTGTGCCTGGTAACCCTGAGCCATCTAGCACTCATGCATAGATTATATGACAGTATGATTAATTGTGTCATGTTTGGAGGCAAACTAAACTAGCAGATGGATATGTGAGGAATCCTCAGCAGTGGGAGAAGAGTAACTGTTTATTCCACATGTGAAATACAGGATTGGTGTAATGATAAATGACTCCACAGAAACATTGTGCTGATGTCTTAGAAAAGCGCTGTCTAGGAATCTCTAAACAATATATTTTCCAGAAGGATAAATGGGTTCTAATCTTCCATTTAGGTGCTTTGATGCCCTCTGTAATGGCACCATAAACTATCATGGTCATATTCAATATTCACATCTCAGAGGGGACGTTGGGCAACTTTAGTGCAAATGCAGAGAGAATAGGGAAGATTTTGCAAATTCTAGTGTGAACTCAGCAAATGCAGATGTGCTGGCAGAGGTAATATCCACGAGTAGTGTGCCACTCATCAGTGGCATATGATTGGATTAGACTGCAGATTATAATGTAGTCTGGGAGCACCAGGCAAGCAGATAACCATGCCTTCAGAAATTATTAATCACAATAAACCAACACTAAAGTGTTTTTCCTCTCCGTGAATGCATCAGCAACTGAAGGAAGAAAAAAACACCTTACATATAAGATAAACTGTAATATCCAACTGCAAGCACAGCACAACCAAGACTAATGACCGGCTGCAGAAAATGTGCATGTTTATAGGTTCCTTTGCCATGCAGTGCAATTTATAGTAACCAAACACAAAAAGAGGCACATTTCAATCATCAGCGTCTCAATCTCGTCACTGACAACTGACTGGTTTCATGATTATGCTTTGAAAATTTTCTTCTGCAATACACTTGCTCAGCAACCAGAAAGATGACATCCGATAATGATCAACACACACAAATGAATTACCACAAATGTGATGTTACAATTTTCCTGTTTTGTTTGTAATCTTGCCATGACATGTAAACACTGACTTGATGAAAAGAGAGCATGCTTTAAGAACACGGAGGTGGCCTCAATGTGTAATTTGGCATCAACCTTGTATTACATGTGAGTCATGAAAATAATAGTGACAACCAAAACGTTTGACTGGGGATTTTCAGTCCGTGCTGCAATTCTTAGGCACACACACACACACACACACACACACACACACACACACACACACACACACACACACACACACACACATACACACACACACACACACACACACACATACAGTGATGCCTGATTGAAAGATACTCTTTATGGCATGGTTGACAGCACATGAACAGTGTAGCAGGGCTCTTGCAACATGGAACAACAAATAAAATGCGGCTCATGTGTATCACCTTTGAGCACAAGGTTCCCATTGCACTGCTCTACCATGTCTCCTTCACTACATGATAAACATTATGGCAGCTGTGAGACATTAAATTGTAAACACAAACTCTGTGGTGGACAAAAACTTCAATGTGATACACAGTGGATTGAGTTATACCTGTCAGAGGTTTGCCATGGAAGACCAGCTAAACAAATAATTTATGTTTTGATTTTTGCATTGGTAAAGTCCAAGAAAAGTAATCTAGAACATTTCTTCTTTCTTCAGAAAGAAATTAAATGTTCTGGGATACACCTCTCCATAAGAAACAACCTAATTATTGTGGATAAATAAATGAATGGTGTGGTCCCAATCTAACATCCTCTCAAACTACCACTGCATACTGAATATAGATACTCTCTATCTTAGCCAAAACAAATCTGCCTGTGGGTGTATTTTGCACAAGTTGTAGACAATCATAAATAACACTCCTAGTAAAGAATAACACAAAATAATACAACTTTGAATGCATGAATAATAATTACTTTAGAAAGAATGCATATACAAAAAAAAAGTAGTTTTCAACCTCATTTATCCAGGGTCCAGGGTTTGCTGACCAAGCCTTCACAGCATCCTGCTTCTCAGTGTGATGCAGTTAAGTAAAGAGAACAATAAAGATGAGTTTGTTCAATATTTTATGCCACAATTCAATGTTTTGCTTTTCCCCAACACCCAGGTCCACAAATAATACACCTACTTATTTAACAAGCCCAGGGTGTGTTTTTATCAAGCCTTTCATAGTTGTTACTCCGCAGAGAGGCACCTCTGTGCAACAATAGATTTGGGATTCAATTAACCAAAACACACAATGACCTTTAGTATTGTAAACTAATTGTAACACAACATAAAATGGTAGTTATTGTCATGCGTTATACAAATGTCTCAGTAGAACATGTATGAAACTGTCTATGCAAGTTACAGCTCAGTTTTCAAACACACTCCAAGTTTTCTCCCTTTATTAGAAACTCTCATTAATTTCTTATAACTTGTCCACCTCTTCTTATTCCTCTTCACTTCTCTCAAACCACACTTCTGTTTGTATTGATCAAACTTTTTTATCAGGGTTTTTTTTTTTTTTTTATATCTCTTTCTGTCTCCAGGGAGATGTATTGACATTCAAAGCTGCAGTCTGTCATATCAATAATTTACACAGTGACTGTGCTGTGCCCTTAAATATGCAAAAGATCATCACAACAGCAAATAAAAAGTAAATACTGTGAACCATCAATGTTACAAATGCAACAACTGCCTAGTCAATTTTATGTTTCACTGCACCATGAAAGAAGTTTATGATTTGTCTGTTTTTATGCCAAATCAACAGCATACATTGCTCAGAGGTGACTGAAATTATTGTTCTATTTGAATTATTTATAGCAATCATTTTTTCCTCAAGTGTAAATTCGTCATGCTCATTTTCAAGATTTAACAGTTACATTCCAGTCATATAACAAGACAAACAGGCTCCTGGCCTTTGTATACAGTCAGACACATTTTAGTTATAGCTAAATATTACTGTAAAGGAACAGAACATTAACCAGTTGCATCAGCTGTTTTATTAAAAAGTCTAGCCTAGTTATAATGTGTATATCTCTAAATTAATCATAAATCAAATCTTGTTTTTACATAGATATTAGTTACAACATATTTACACCTACTTATTGTTGTATAGCTAACTGATAATTAATTGACAAAACTAATATTAGCTTGTTCTGACCCAGATGGAAGAAAGAACATAGCTAATATAAAATGGGATCAGGCACATCTGTTAAATGATAATGTGAGTTGTGCAGATTTGAAATTACACATCACACAAATAACACAATCACAAAGTACAAAACATTATGTTAGTAATAACATAGTAACAAAAAAACAAAGATGAAAAATGATACAATTTTTGTGTAATTTCACTCATCACTAATACAAAACACAAATCAGACGATCTACAATGTCTTAGCTGTTACTTAGTATTTATGTTTACAAACTGTCATAATCTGTTGTGTCACTAACGAATCCAATGCTAACTAAATGTTAACATGGGCTGTGATTGAACAAATGAATACAGTTGACCTGTTATGTGTGTAATATTAGGGAGATTTACAAATTGCATTTCTCAAAAAAAAAAAAAAAAAACATTCTACCTCAAATTACAAAACATTATGTCAGTGTTGTCGCACTGTATGACAGAATAACGGTGATGTTAGTTATGCAGTTATGTTGTAAGGACTGCATGTTATGTCCTTTGCCACTCTAACTGCATAACTACCACTGGCTCTGTGCCATCTTTTTCTTTGGCGGTATATATATATATATATATATATATGACTAAAACTAAGTAACACATATATTTACAAAGGATTATTGACAACAAGAAGTCCAAATTTTGTTGCATTGTTTTCTACAATACTATTTTTGTTGGCAGTGATTGTCATTACTCTCTACTACTGATTTATTTCATTTTCCTTAAGCGTCGGACTGAAATACCTTTTAATTTCAAATTAATACCCTAACAGTCTTTAGAAACTGACAGGTGCCTGAAAACTAAGGACTTAACATACAAACTTGGTTATGGACCCACTTGTTCGCAAGAACAAAATGTAAACTTTATATTATAAGATGGTGTATACAGAAAGTCATTATGTGCTTAACATAAATTAAATTAAATGTTTTAACTAGGTAACATTGTGTTTACAGCCAAATCAATTTCATCCGAAATATTAAGAAACTTTATGACACCAGGATCATCTTCCTTCCACAACAAATTAATGAGAGATATCATTTTTGTCCTGAATAGCTACTGTCAATAGATTCAGATAATAATATAAAAACTATAAAATGTCTCCATCTAGTGACTGAACAGGTTTAATCATTCACTTTAATCTTTGTGTCTAATATGTCTTTTGTTTCTCTCAGTTCTTGGAGCACAATAGGAACAAAAATCACACAAAGGAGGAATAAAGTCTTGGGCTGACAGATGTATTTTTCCAAGGGATCTGTAGCCAAGTAGGTAAATTAATGAGTGTATTTAGCAGCTGAAGAGCCAGATATATCTCTGGAGTTATTGAAAACCAAAAAAAAAAAAGCAAGTGAATGTTTGATTTACATTTGCCAGGTGGTCAGACTGCTCCACATGACTGGTAATAAATGGCTACATTTTCACTAGATGTGTAAATAAGCAGCTGTTTGCAAAGAAGTTTATTGCATCAACCAAAAATGAAATTAAAAAAAAAAAAAAAACCCACAGCCACAACCCATTTATCACTGTGATTTATGTATTGATTAAACAATCAATATATAACATGTCAATAACTTGGCTGGTAGGTGCTGGTAGACAGATTTTTGTCACCACTGGACAGATCCAGACTATATAAAGATATGCTGTCCGCTAGTTGTACCTCCATATGTCCTGTGCAGACATGAGAGTGGTATTGATTTTCTTGTCTGACTCTCTGCAAAAAAATGAATATGTTACCCATTGCCAAAATTGTTAAAATGTTTTTTTTTTTTTAAACTAAATGTCCAACATGTATAACTTTGGCCTAAATGCCTCAAAAACGTCCTCATTAGGAGCGTCATAGTCAAAATTTAATTACTAAATCTCAGTCAAGGAATAGAAAATGTCAGTAAAAATCCTCTGTGAGAACCTAATTTGGCAGCATTGTGCCCTGTCGTTGTGACCCCTATGGAAGATGTCTTGTCAGCAGTTTCCACATCTATACTGCCTGAGGGACACAATGAGGCCAGAGAAAGTTCAACTGCAGGTCAGTCTTAACTGTGCTGCAAAGGGTATTTCACTCTTTATTTCACATTCAAGACCATCATCTCCTTTTTTTGCTTCCTCATTAGGGGGGAAATAGGTGCACATGTGTCCTCAATGGACTGAATTTTAAGCAGTTCATTGAATTAAACATTGTGATGACCTCAGTGGATATTGCCTGTCAGTGCTCTGCTGGTTAAAATGAGTGCAAAGTGACTGAGGATACATGATGGGTGAATGTATTCATTCTCACGGGAATCACCTGAATTCAAATGTCTAATTTAATATCCATAATCTGGTCCGTTTGTTTTTATTCATTCAAAGACACAACTATGTTTTTTAGCCCGGTCTCTATGCACCTAGGTTTACCTCAACATGAGTTTATAGTCACAGCCACAGCAGCTCTGTGAGGCTGAGGCTTCCTCATCATAAAGAAAACATATGTTACGATCTGCAGTACCATTGTCCTTCGCTATTGTTGAGTGTTTATCCCCAGTCTGTCTCCCCCATCTGGTTGCATGTTGTATGTTGCATGTGTCTCAGGCTGGACATGGCTGACCTACATCCTACTCTCCTGCTTCACTGATTGCCATCTACCTCTTCACCTGATTTCTAGCTGGCCTCTGAATCCTCATACCATCCAGGATGGTTCGGCTATTGTAGAAAACCCTTGGTACCTGTATGTTGGACATCTGATTTCTTTGTGCTCCAGATCAGCCATGTCCAGCCTCTGTCATTCCTGCATCCTCATCTTATCCCGCACTTACATCTCCTGGCTCTGGTCCTGGCTCCACAAGCCACTTAGCTGTATTCAGAGACTCAGTTATCAAACCAAACCAGCTCCAATTGGCACCAGTCTGCTGCTCAGCCATTATTCAAACCTGCTTCTTAAACTGTTAAGCTTTATTGCTGCCTGCAATGTCTGCATTGTGGGTCCAGATCTGTTTAATCAAACTTAACAACATAACTCTCATGCATTCAGGTCCAGTATTTTCCTCTGTGGTGAAGTAAATGGCCAGAGGGTGAGAATCTAATTAAGTTTGAAGGCATTTAGTCATAAGGAAAAATATCGGACAAATTAAAAATTTGGGCTGATGATATCTGTAAGCAAAGTTCACAAAGATTTAATCTTTGTGAGCTGTGAAACTGTAACTGTATGGACCAAATGTTATGGCAATCCATCTAATCCTTGTCAAGATATTACACTCTGAACCACTGATGCCAAAAGTCAGAGGCTCACCAGTCTTCAGAATTCATCCTTTGAGCACCACGGATATCTGAATCAAATTTCACACCACAATCCATCTGAAGATATTGCACTAAAAATGTTTGACCAACCACCATTGCCACCTCTAGAGTTTTGGCTAAAAATATTCAAATTGATTAACCACTTACTATACACAATTTACCAAAGAACATGCTACAAATACCCCAAATATTTATTCTCTACTGTCAGCAATGGGAGAACATTTTTATGATGCCTTGTTTTTATTTTGATTTAATTTGCTACAACTTCCACTCTTGTGGTTGTCCCTATTTATATAATGACTTAAGATCAGTCCAGTACAGTATTTGCCATCACAACCACTGTGGCAATTGAAGCCAGATGAGTGTCATCATTGCCTCTTTTCCCCTTGCTGCCACCAGAGGTCTCCATAAAATTTTTGCTCCATTTGGAGGTTGTTCCATTTTTCTTTCATCAACACAACACATTCAAACAGTTAAAGTCTCTGAACCACATCATGCATACATGAATATGTTGTTTCTCAATAAATCCTATAATTCTTTATTGGTAAGACCAGTTTCCCAATGTTTGCAGCTCCAGTGTCCTCAGCCTTGAATTCATTCAGTCACTGTGTTGCATATCATAGATATGTCTCACACAAAGATAGAAAAACAAACATAGGCCATTAGTCAAAACTTTCAACACAGCAGCTCACTTTGACTGATCTGAGCATCACAACACTAACATAGTGATGCTTTAGCCCAATTGGTAATGAACTTAAAACCAGTACACAAAGTTTCATAATATCTGCTAACTGCTCACAAAACCTTAATAAACCTATATTATCAATCAGGAGTCGCTGGTGTAACTGATTGTACTGGGGGATCTTTGAATCGCAAAAGGCCTGAAACATTATCTAGACCAAATATTCTAAGATACTAGATTTTGAAGAATCTTTATTGTCAATGCTACTGTTTTCACTGTTCTGTCCAATGTTTAACATAATAGGAGTCAGTTTTGAATGCTGCCTTCAAGCTCTAATTATAAAACTCGGCTTAGCAATCGTGCTTTTTAAAATAATTTTTCAAGTACAGTTTTTCAATTGTATTATTATATTCATTTGATTCTTTATTAATTATTTTTCATGAATTTTTTGTTCATTATTTTTTAGTATTAATTCGTTCGTACCCTTTTTGTCTAATGCAACTGAGCCTGTCACTGTCAAAGAACCCCCCCCCCCCCCCCAAAAAAAAAACAACAACAACAATAATGATAATAATATTAATAATAATGCGATATATAAATATGCCAATTATCGAAATCGGCAACTAGGAAGTGGTTTTCAAGGCAGACTTGAAACTGAAAAATAGTAAAACTGAGTAAATATACAGCTTTAATAATAAAGACAATGTCTTATGATAATAGTAAGTTTTCAGAATCAATTTAAAAGAAGATATTGCGTTTGCAAGTGTAAGATCCTGCTACTTATAACACGAATGATGGCAATTATATATCATTCATTTTTGTCTTCATCATCTGCTTATTGTCGCAGTAACTACTCTGGATGTTATTATAATTACTCTTAAAACGTTAAAAAAAAAAAAAAAAAAAAAAAAAGTATATATGTCTGCAACTCAAATGACCCAGTAGAACCTAATGGACTCTCTTTTCCAATCGGTCAGTGCGAGGTTTACGTTTTTTCCGACACCCCGTGAAGGCAGCATTGGTTCCAGTGCGAGCTGTCATGGCGCAGACGAGGCCGGACGGATCAGCGGCGTCAAACTTTGATTTCAGCCCGATTTACACGATGTTAACGCGCTTTACCCTGTGAAAGCACCAACACCGGGTGAAGAAAAACACCGGTAAGTCGTCTGGGACTAAGTTGGCCCGGTTTGCAGTGTCGTTGTTTCGGAGGACAGACGGACACAAGCGGTAACGTTACGTCCCAGAGGAAAATAACCTTACGAGCTTCGTATGAACCGGACGCCAGTTTTATGTTCACAGCCGGTGTTTGAGCTGTTAAATTACAGCTAATTTCCTTAAAATGTTGCTTGTTATCCACCTTAAAACGCCACAGTGTACATGTAACGTAATGTAACGGCTTCTTCCAGCAAAAAAACACACCTCGTTTTCTCAAGTCTTTACATTAAGGCGAAAGTTAATTAGCAAGACAAAAAAGTTGCTAAACACCATTTCGTCGTATTGTAATAATGAGTTAGCTTCAACATCTGCTCACACTGTGTCTGTGTATGTGGCTTTGGGCCTAGCATTGTGTCGGAGCTATGGTATAGCATTAGCTACGACATTTGAATATTATCATTTTAAGCCAAACATGGCTTTGGATGTGGAGACGTGACCTTTTTTTTTTTTTTCCTTCTCCAAAGACAGTTTTAAGACTGAGGCCTCACTGTGCTCAATAATGTGCATGGCCGAAATGTTTCAAATGTTTATTCATAGTGGAACAAAACATCCATATATAAGTACAAATTTGAGCTACTTGTGCTTTACTTAAATGTTTTTAGTTTGATGTCACTCTCTACTCACATTTTACTACATTTCAGAGGGAAATGTTATTTTTTTTCTAATCCACTACATTTATATAACAACTTAAATTACAAGCTGTTACTTCATTAATTAAGATTTTTGCATAAACAACATAATGAACTACTATGTATCGAAGTTGCAACCATTAGTTGACTGACACAATAATTAGATTACATCTGCTTTGATAAATGTCACTAACTGTTAACTGGTAATTAACTGGAATAAATATCCCAGAAATTTCACAACTCCAGCTTTTCGAAGGCGAACATTTTGATGCTTGTTCTCACCGACTGAACAGACCAAGAAGTCACTTCAGTCTCTGGGTAACTGGCATGCATTACAAACTAATTAATTTAATTTGGAAAATAATGTTTTTGCACATTAATGCATCAGTTGTAATTTAATGATGTAAATTATTGCATGTAGTAGTTGGTAGATTTTCCTTGTTATACTTAAACTTAGAGAGGAGAGAGTAATGTGGATTATTAGTAGTTTTACTCAAGTAAAGCGCCTGAATACGTTTTCCCCCCACCAGTGTTTCAAGTCCTAACTCTAACTCCTGTTGCAGGAGAAGGAATTACAGGAATGCAGGGGCAGATTATAGAGCACATACTTTGGTATTTGAAATCATCCCTGGTGGTGAAACCTGAGTCATAACACAGAAACAAGCCTTCCAGGTGGCACTAAACTTTATTCTGCCCAGTATTTCCTATATTAGACTGATGACTCATGTGCTATTTCACTTGACAGTGGTGATCTTAACAGGAAAACTATGTTTAGCTAGGAAAAGTTCCTACTAAACAAGCAGAGATTCGTTGACATTTTGTGAAGCAATCAGTTAATCATGGCAACAATTTGCAAAATAATTGATGAAAATGGAAAAAAAATTCCTGTAAATCATTTGAATTTTAAATATTCAGTCAGGTTTGTATAAGTACAATACTTCATTAAATGTACTTGGTAACACTCCAGCACTCTCAGGGCAAATGTTTGATCAAATCCTGCTGTAATGGGTTGTTTATATTGAAGGACATCTAAACAATTACATGATTAAGCCTGTGAAGGTTGTTTCTTTCTACAGCTGGTTGTCAGTTGATAGCATGGAAATTTCTATAATCAAAACCACATCATTTATATGAGAACAACATATCCATTCTCATACTGTTTGCTATCTGTTCATGGCCTCTTGCTGGCGGCCCTCAGTGGGGATGAGTGCATGGTGTGGGGAGTCTATGGTTGCCTTTTTATGGCCAGACCAGGCTCAGCTGTGGAGAACCAGGGGTTTATGTCGTTCCACTCCGATGGTTGCCTTGGCCCCAGCAGCCTGGAGCGACAGCAGAGCTAGCAGCTGTCTTAGCTTGGTTGTTGGTCCAACAGGTGCTGCTGTAGATGGCACGAATCTGAGCACTGCTATGTTACAGAATAGGTTACATGTTGTTGATTTGATAATTTTATTGTTGCAGAAATCCATCAAGGTCATATGGTTCATATTATCTGTCCTGTTTTCATGATTTTGATATTTAAAGTAGCCTAAGTTTAACTCTTGCAAAGTGAACTGTGAAATATGAATAGCCAAGTTTCAACAAAGTAATTGTGTACACAGTAGAGCTATTCTGCTGTTGATACCGAGGTGACGTAAAATGCAAAATAGTGGCGGCGCCTCTCTGTAAATTGGTTTTGGTAATTACAAGTTTGCACCAGCAAGGGGCATCATTACCACTTGGGCCAAAAGATGGAGCACACACTGTAAGCACTTACGTGTAAACTGTTTTCGATTCACCCTGTTCACATGCACAGAACAGCTCCCAGATAAACAAACTGTACCTTCACTGAATACTTCGGACTCTTGGAAGCCACACTGCGTTATGAAACTGACTCGAAGTCACGCCCTGCAGTGAATAAATCAAGCCAACTTTTTTTTTTTTTTTTTTAAGATTTAAGTGAAACAAGATGACTTTTAAAGGGTGATTCTTTGTGCTTTGTTTTTGTAACATGTTGCTCTTGCTTCCCTTGAGTCTTCTGCTGTTGAGTATGTTACCTTTGAATATTTATAAGGGCTGCACAATTAATTGAAATATAATCAAAATAGCAATACAACCAAGTTGAGATAGGACATAAGGGAAAATGCTTGTTTGGTGAGATGAAAATGAAAAAAGGATGAAAATGAAATGCAAAAACACTCCAACTGAAATTGCTTTGTAAAATTATCAAAATATCTGGCAAAATAACTGCAATATGGATTTTCTTTGCATATGGTGCAGCCCTGATGTTTACTCCAATATTTCAGCAACTGATGGATTTCCACAAAAGTCTGGCAGTTCTGTCTCCTGGTTTCATGACACAAGATTGTGGACTTTTGTTTTGCAGATTTGATCTCAGTTTCAAATCGCTACCTTTCTGACTGTTGGCCAGACAAAACTAAAACCTGAGTACCTCACCTTGGTCTCTAGAAAACGACCCTAACCCTGACCCCTAGCATTGTCATGTGAGCATCTATGCATGTTGACATAAGCATGTAGCCCAGAGCCCCACAGCGCTGATAGCATCATCAGTCATTTTATTTAGTCAGTGCCCTACAATCAAAATACTCTCTGAGTAACCATTTATTGTAGTTCTGAGTGTTCCCAAATACAGACATAGACCTTCTCATCAACCTTATTAAGGAACAGAAAATAATATAGCTTAGACTTTGCTTGTGACTAACCGCATTGTAGCTCTCTGAGTGTTTTGATTCTGAGTGTAACTATGGTTCATGGGTTCATGCCAAGGGCGGACAGACCAATACTGTTACACTACCTGATGAAAGGGGACATAGGGACCCTTTCACCTATATAGCTATGGGAAGTTGTCTGGCTGTTACACTGGTCTCTCTGTGCTTTTCACACATTACAGTGAGCTTGCTTACACACCTCTCCTGTTTCCCTCTCACCTTCCCTCTCTCACTTTCCTTTTGAGAGTATAAATTTCTGTTGGCTATTCTTGGAGCTGGTTGGTAAACATACTGATTGTAAGTTGCTCAGTACTCCCCACTATCAGAGTTTTAAGCTGCACTGTTTGTTACTATGATATGTAGTAAAATATAAAATGGTTGAAACCCAAAGACGAAGAACAGATGTTTCTGATTGTGTGACTGCATTTTTGTGAAAGAACATTTTCAGCATTTGTAACAAAGGAGTTAGAAATCACATACACAACTGAGTGGAAGGCAAACTCATCTCTTCCACATAAGGAAATACCATTATCCACTCTCACATAAAGACAATCACTTACACAGAAGTAAGGAAGATGTTTTTTGTTTTTTTTTTTTCAGTGCAGGTCTGGGTTGTGAGGCCCTGTCCGCCCTTCACAGAGCAGTTTGATCCCTCACAGAGCGATGTGGACCGCTGCATTGTTGAACCCTGGTGTGGAATGTGTGCTAAGTCCCTTGGCCAGAGGAGCTTGGGAGCTTTATTACAACCTTTAAAACAAATCTCTGTAAGAAGATACCTGTGTATTTTGAGAAGGAATGATCATCTCCAAATATTGACAAGAAGCTTAGATTGGCCTTTAGTGCAGGTTTCTATGAACACATTGCACATTGCTGTTTAAAAGAAAAAAAATGTCTGTTCAACTGTTTTACTGCTTTCCGCCATCTGTTCTTTTTCTCCTGGTGATTTTTCATGAATACCTGAAATTTAAACCCCAATGCAATGTCATAAATCAGATATTCTTCTCAGTAAGCAGCTATGAATTATTAACAAGACTGTAATATCATATGTAATTGAGAATTAGAAGCAGAAAATCTCTTCTAGAGTTAATATTTAATAGATTATCACGTGGTCATGTAACAGCTTTAAACAGAAAATCAATGCACATTTAGTGTCACCAAATCAAATCTAAAAGTCCAAAACCCAAGGAGGTCAGGAATGCCAGAAACATAGTGAGTAGTGCCCATCATCATCAGTTCTCCAGAGCCCAAGGTGGCATCTTCAGATGTTTAGCTTCATCTGACAGACAGTCCAAAACACATATATTTAGTTTACAACAATCACAACACAGAAAATATTTATCACTGGACCAGGTGGAATCAGCGATGGCAGAAATTGCTTTAAAACAAAGCTACTTACATGATTAATAAATTATCAAAATACAAAGTTTTTGTGGATTAATTGACTAATGACATAATCGGTTAATTCACTGATCACTGGAGCTGTAATTCAACTGCGACGTAACACAAGAAAAAGCGCAAAATCTCAGATTTGGGAAGCTGGAACCATCATGTTTGGCATTTCACAGCTCTGTGATGCTTTACTTATGCTCAGTGGTACTTTGAAAAAAAAAAAAAAAAAAACACTTATGTCAGTGTGTTTGCATGCTCACAATGCTAACATTATGATGTTAAGTAGGCATAATGTTGACCGTATTCACCATCTTAGTATAATGTGCTAACATTTGCTAATTAGCACTGAATACAAAGTGCTAAAGAGCTGAAACTGATTGAAATTAGTTTTGCAGGTATTTGGTCATAAACCAAAGCACTGGGCAAATTAACATTTTGACCTGATGATGAAGTTAAGGGATTAGCAAAGTCAGGTGGCTTCAACATCTGGGGACCATGAATGTGCAGAGCTTCATGGCAGTTGAGCCAATTGCTGTTGAGATATTTTGTTCTGGCCCAAACGACAGACTGAGTCAGTCTGAGAGCGATTAGGAAAATAAGTTGATTTTCCGTTGATAGTCTCATGATTAAAAGTGTGTTTCTGACTCCTGAGCTGTTCCTGTTCGTCTGCTGTGATGACAGTAGGTGTGTGCTGGTGCCTTTGTGCTTTGGTGCGCTGGTGGCAGAATATTATGACAGGAAGCTCTGTGTTTTGGTCTGCATCCGTGCTGATGGTGTTGAGGAGGCCCAGATTCATCTGGCTCGTTTCTGAAAGACAGTGAGGGGGGGGGGGGGTTATACACTCCCAACAGCTTTAGCCCACAGCGTGTTAGGTGTTCTCCTCAACCCCCCCACCCCCACCCCTTCCCTGGAAATGGACACTGCTGGTATATTTATAGCCCCTGAGCACAAGCGAGCTCTCTTTCTTAAACGCGGGTAAGGAGCTGGACATATTCACCAGAGTTGTGCTGAGCTTCGTCGTCGTATATTCTAGACTATTGCACGCTGTCACTTTCGCTTGTAAAACGTGCCTGGAAGGTTCGTCAGGTAGGAAAAGGAACATTCTGGGTTTATAATTTAAAAAAAAAAATAAAAATTTTATTTGAACCAGCTGTAATGTTGGTTGCATTTTTGGTTGTACTGTTTCTAATATGATAACTATCTAGTACCGAGGGAAATTCATTTGGCTTGTGTTTGATTTTAAGCATTTTGTCTGGCTTGGATGTTGTAGACATGTAAATTTATTTTGTTTTTGATCTTTATTCAGACTTTTCTAAAGAGTGAAACTTGAACGTTAAATGTCGTCACAGCCGTTTTTTGTTTCCTTCATCATCACAGACCACTGTTTATTTGGTTTTAAGAGCCTCCATATTCACAGAAAATTAATCAACAAGTTTTATGATAATCAATTAGTAAATTAAGTAAATTTTCAAGGAAAACTGTGCTAACTGAAGTGATTGTGAAGAGAATAACTTTGTTTCTTAGCCAAAACAAAGTAATATGAAAACATCTGTTTGGGCTTTAGGAGACTGTTAAAGGTATTTATCGACCAAACAATTGGTTAATTAAGAAATTTATCAGGAAAATAAATTGATAAAGAAAGGAGTTGTAATGGGATTTATCCAGCTGGGTTGGTATGTGATGTTTATATCTGGTGTTTCTCTGTTTTAGATGAAAACATAATTCTGAGCACAACCACCGGAGACCGATCACCCAGAGAGAGGAGCAATGGAAAAGCCAGTTTTGCAGACACAACCGTCCACCCTGCCTTTTTTCGACACAGCCCATGCCTTCAACCTGCTGCGGGGAATCCATGAACTCAGAGCTGAAAGAAAGTTTTTCGATGTCACCTTGTGTGCTGAGGGCCGCGAGTTCCACTGTCACCGCACAGTGCTGGCCGCTGCCAGCACCTATTTCCGGGCTATGTTTGCAGGAACACTTAGGGAGAGTGTTATGGACCGGGTGGTTCTACATGAGGTGTCGGCTGAGCTTTTAGGTCTGCTGGTGGACTTCTGCTACACAGGACGCGTCACCGTCACTCAGGATAATGTGGACCTCCTTCTGAAGACAGCTGATTTGTTTCAGTTTCCCTCAGTCAAAGAGGCCTGTTGTGCCTTTCTGGAACAGAGGCTGGATGTTTCCAACTGCTTAGAGATCCAGGACTTTGCAGAGGCCTATGCTTGCCGAGACCTGGCAACCAGCGCTCGCCGTTTTGTCCTCAAAAACATAATGGAGCTGGCTAAAGGGACAGACTTTGAGCGCTTACCTTGGAAGCGCCTGCTTGAATTCATATCAGACGATGGGCTTTGTGTGGACAAGGAGGAGACAGTTTATCAAATTGCAGTGCGCTGGGTGAAGGCGGATCTCAAGCGGAGACTGCACTACTGGCCTGAGCTCCTCCAGCAGGTCCGACTTCCTTTCGTCAGGAGGTTCTTCCTGTTGGCCCATGTGGAGAGCGACCCACTCGTCTACCTTTCACCTACCTGCCTCCGCATGGTGAACGAAGCCCGCAGCTTCCAGTCTTGTGAGTATGACCGGTATGACAGGCCCTGCCACCGCATGCGGCCACGACCATCCACCGGACTGGCAGAAATCCTGGTGGTGGTGGGAGGCTGTGACCAGGACTGTGATGAGCTGGTCACTGTGGACTGTTACAACCCCCAGACTGGACAGTGGCGTTACTTGGCCGAATTCCCTGACCACCTTGGAGGAGGCTACAGCATAGCTGCCTTAGGAAATGATATGTATGTCACAGGTAAGTAATTTAATGACATCTGAACACTTTTCCCACACACTTCCTTTACATCAGAAGGTCATAGACAATCCACAGACAGTGTGCAGTGGTTACAGTTGCTGTGTATCACTGTACTGTGGAAGCTCCAGTCAGTAGATTTCCACTCCTGCTCCCTCAACTTATGAAATGGCTGTGAGGCAGAGCTTATAAATAAACTACAGACTCTTTGGCTAGTGGCTCTATGTGCGAACAAGGCTAAGTAAGACAGGACATGGTGTGCTGCCAGGACAGCAGTGTTGTCGTCGTCATATTCATCATCCTCATCATCATCGTTACCAGTGATCTTTCCTAACCTGAAAAGAAGGCCTGTGGTTTCCTATGAGAAATCATTCTAGACCTTCACTCAGAGATTACAGGACACTGATAGTAAGCCATAAATTTAGCAGTGTGAGCTCACTGCCTCGATGACAGAAATAACAGCAGCACATGATTGCATAATGTTGACAGGCAGATTTAGTTTTTTATGTCATATGCAATTTCTGTTAACACGTAAGATGTAATATTGTTGGTGTCAGGGATATTTGAAATTAAAATTAAATGTAATTGAAGCTTTAAGAAGCTACATTGCATCTTTAAGGGCTAAAAATGTGAAATATCAAATTAAATATTAAATCTTGACTGTTAACTGGTCAAAGAGGAGGCATCCAAATAGCTGCTATTTGACAAAGACGGGGACTGAGGGTGTCCATGGCTCCTTAAAAAGTCTTTAAGTTGATTTTTAGACCCATATTTTCAACTGATATTTTAATTTAAATAAAATGTTGCAATGATATTTAGATCAGTTAGAAATATTATGGTGTGTCTAACCAATTAGGAAAAGGAAAACTCTGTTTATGTGTGATGCGGTCAGCTGATAGCAGCAGGTACCACATTGTTACCTGGATCAGAAGGAAGATATGCAACTAGCGCTACATTTCCTGAGCTTGAATGCTTTAAAAACAATGCATTGTTCATGTTGTTCTTTAGGTTACATCACTCAGAGAGTTAAAAATCTGAGCTAGACCAATAAATTAAGCAGAATAATTTATCAGTTTATATTTGGGCATCTGATCAGGATGCCTGCTCGACACCTTCCAACTGGAGCTTTTCTGGGCATGTCCAACTAGTTGGGAGATAGGATAGGTAGGAGACCCTGGGGCAGACCCAGAACATGAGAGATAGATTATTTATCTCATCCCATCCTGGGAACACCACAGGATCCTCCAGGAAGAGCTGGAAAATGATGTGGGGTAAAGGTCCAGACCTTTATTTTACCACCTTACTTTATCTGCTGTCCCTGCAACCCAATGTCAGACAAATGGCAAAAAATGGATGGACTATTTTATGTTTTCACGTTTATATTTTTATATTGAGAAACATCAATAAAGGAAAAGTATCCACATTACTACTTTTTTTTTCAAAACACATTCCAACAAAACCACTCCTTATTTTAATTTGTTCTCCTGTGAGAAGGATTTTAACTAGTCTTTGTTGATGGCTTAAAAAGATCTTAAAACCATTAAATGATATCAGAAGCTGCACAGAAACCCTGGTGAATGCAGATGTAACTTATTAACTTACACAGACAAAAAAATGCTGTTTCAGTCTAAAATATAAGTCATTGTACTAAACAAAAACAAATCATTAACACTTCATGTCTGCGTGTCCCTCAGGTGGCTCTGATGGCTCTCGCCTCTATGATGGTGTGTGGCGTTACAAGTCCAGTGTCAATGAGTGGACGGAGGTGTCGCCCATGCTGAAGGCCCGCGAGTACCACAGCTCCTGTGTGCTGAAAGGTCAGCTCTACGTGGTGGCGTCGGACAGCACTGAACGCTACGATCACGCCTTGGACTGCTGGGAGGCCTTACCAGCCATGCTGCACCCCATGGACAACTGCTCCACCACCACATGCAATGGGCGCCTGTATGCTATAGGCTGTCTAACCGGGGAAGACACCATGGCCATCCAGAGCTATGATACAGACACCAACCGCTGGTCCATGGTTAAATGTGGACAGCTGCCTCCATGGTCCTTCACACCAAAAACTGTGACCCTCAGCAGCCTCATCTACTTTGTCAGGTAAAGAGAAAACTATATCTCATGACACTTGATTTGGTGGATCCTGTAGTTTCCAGCTAATTTCCTGTTTCTAATAAGGATGGTTATAGATGTAATTACACAAAGAACACCTCATTATTTAGGATATGATTGAATATTTAAAAGGCCATAAAGAAACATCTGTTTATAATACACGACTGGTTCAATAGTCAGTATAGTTAGTATGAATATGTTTTGAAGCACTCATTGTTATGGCAGTGTTTTGACTTTGGTGTGTCTTTATTTGTAGGGATGACTCAGCTGAGGTGGATGTTTATAATCCTCAAAAGAATGAGTGGGACAAAATTAGTCCAATGACCCAGGTTTGTATTTCACATTTCAGATCTCCTAAGCATGCTGTGCTACACAAACAGAAGTGTCAACCTCACTGCAGTATATACACACACACACACAAATAAAAATAAAAGCTGTTGTGTTTAATACAGCGGTTTACCACTACTTGATTTGACTTTTCTGAATGATTATTGTCATCTGAATGAGACTTAATAATTACAGTAAATTGTTATAAAAGATTTCAGATGCAATCAAACTTTGCTAAATAAATAAATTATACTATTAGCAGAATTTAAATAGATAAAAAATGTCCTTTTCCTTTGATCTCCAATTCTTTACCACCAATCAGTTGATGAACTAAAGTGCATTTCTTTCATTTGTCTTTCATTCAGGTCCATGTTGGAGGTAGTGTAGCAGCCCTGGGTGGTAAACTCTATGTGTCTGGTGGTTATGACAATACGTTTGAGCTGTCAGATGTGGTCGAAGCCTACGACCCGACCACACGTACGTGGTCTCTTGCTGGACGACTGCCTCAGCCAACCTTCTGGCACGGTAGCGTCAGTATATTCCGACAGTTCATGCCACTGGTGTCCAGTGCGTTCGAACCTACTGACTTACCCGAGTCAAACGCCATTCACCTGCACCGGCACCAGCGCCACCAACAGCTCCACAACCTCAACAACAATCTAAACCAAAACCAGAACCAGGATGTGAACCCAGCGCACTGAGTTTGGACCTATAGAAACACCTCTCGCACAGTCTGTTCTCCCTCCTTGGGCCATCATTAGTTTACTGTGAATTTACCTCATCACAACGTTAAAGCTGTTTAAGGCTGATGAGAAGGCTGAGCATGTTTAAAGTAGTCTGAACTCCTTGTAAGATGACAATCAAGCAAGTCTGTTGTCTGGATGAGTTATAAAAAGGCTACATGCTTCTTATTCTCTAAGAAGCAGCAGTGGATGGTTCTCACAGAAAAGCCTACGGAAGTGGCTGTTTGGTGCTCTTTATTTTGCAGGTAACAAAGTTAACCACACTATCTTGCCAAACCAGACATTTAGTCCTTATCCGCAAAATCTTTTACCTTGTAAAGCTGAAATACTGTCAGAAGACACGTTATATTAAAGTAGTAATATTTAACATTTGATCAATCGACTGAAAAGTAACTGATTAATCAATGAATTTAATCTTTTTTTTTTTTCTAAAAATGTTTAATAGTCACAAAATCCAGCTTCTTGTTTTTTTGCATCTCAGTAGAGAAGTTAGATTTGGACAAAAACAATGTATATGAAGACGTCATCTTTGTCTTAAGGAAAAGAGAGACATTTTTTCTAATTTTAAAGATCAAATGATTCATTGAAAATATAATCGTCTTGTTTTCCACCATCACCCACAATGGATGGCAACAAACTCTAAAACAAGCTTGAATAAGATGCACAGAGGTGAAATTTATTCTGCATCTGAATTGCCTTCGAACGTTTAGTATTACAAGACAGGAGATTTCAAGGATGAGGACTAAATGAGCATGTGGTTAGTTGCCTCAACCCCGATAAGAGCAGGAAACACCTGCTTCTCCAAGTTTTCCTCTGGGAGCGTCTCTTACACAGTGGATGAGACAGGTGTTTCTGTGAATGGACATCAGTGTCTTTGCGGTGGATCACATTTAAATTTGAAATGCACACATCAACGCAAGTGTTTACAAGCCTGGTGTGGCTCCAGATGGAGCTGTGTGAAATTTGATGAGTTGTCTAAAGTGATGTCACGTGAGTCAGTGTCGGTTGGATCAGGAGAGACTTGAAAGAAGAAATTTGAAAATGACAAAAGAAAAACTGGGAATGTGGAGTTGGAAAGAGGTGAGCTTTGTAGTCGAGGCTACTTTAGCAGCAACTAGCATAACTTACCAGAATCTCCTGCCTGTGGTTGAATAGTAGCATTGTGGGTAATAGAAGGTGCCAGGATTTGAGAAGGATGAAAAAGAACATGTAGAATATAAAAAAGCGATATCTCTGGTTCTTCTGTGTCGATTTTTGATCCTTTTTTAAGAAAAACTTTCCACTGTGAGTCCGACAACGTTACATTAGTACAATGCTAAATTTGTGGACTACTCCTTTAACAATTTGAGCAGAAGCCAATCATTTGGTAAGAAATGGCAATAATCGGTCTACATTCCAAAAAATGACGGCAATCAATCGATATTTAGCACTAAACTGACAGATGGCTTAATAAGATGGGTTGAAATTAACCAGTAGAAATACTCAGCACTCGAAGGCGTGCTGAGAAAACCTGTCATCATGGCAGAATGTCAGGATGGTTGCATGTGATGTTAACTTGTACTGGGTTGATACTCTATTGCTAGTGAAAATTAGGCCACGCAGCATCTCCTTATATCACTCCTGACCTTGAAGCTGGGCCAGATCCGCCTTTATAACCACCAGTCAAATGTGCATGAAGTATTTTCTGTAGAAATTGTATTTATGAATGTTTTGTATGTTTATTTATGGGCGTATTTGTGCTGTGGTTTCTTAAGATGTCCCTGTCTATCAGTTGCAACAAGAGCAGTAAAATGTGGCAAATGCTGGAGAAGGGTTAGCGTCTAAACTGGAAATGCAAAACAATCTCACTTTGCTCCCGTGAAGTTATTTTTGCCTTAATGGAAACTGTAATTTTGAGTGTTTCGATTGTATTGTTAATGCATCGTTTTTCTTAGTTTTCATACAAGTTTGATGTTGAATCTGTTTTGTAAATACAGTATATATTCCTATCCCTATGTATTGTTTGTGTAATGTTTACAGATTAGTTAATCACAAATTAAACTGCAGGCAGGTCTGAATTTATTTTGCTGAATCACATGTTCGCAGGATGCAGATGTTCAGTTACATTTCTAATAAACAATAGACAGTAGCTGCAGCAGTGTGAAAAGATAATATGCATCTGGTTTGTTTGTTTGTTTGTTTGTTTTTAATAAATAGCCAGTGTAAGCTAATGTTTCCAATCATAAAGGTGGATGTTTTAAAACAAAAACCTAAATCTGTGTAACATTAATTCCAGATAAATTGTCGTGATATCTGTAAAATTAGATAACATTAGACCTTTTCACATTAAAAGCGCCCTGTGGAGTTGTAAACAAACTAAAAGTGATGCATACATTCACTGCTTCTTGCCAACATGCCTTGTGTGTAACCTTTAGGTCTAAGGAACACATTACATGCATTTACAGTTATGTTTGTTCAACAGCAGTCTCCTTCACTTCCTTTGTGGGGAGCATTGCTACACTTTGAGCTTTGTCACCCATTACCTCAGTTGTGTGCATGTTACAAAACTCCACAGGGTACCTTTAACCACGTCTGCCATTTTGGAAAATGTTTATTTGCTTTCTTGCCCAGAGTGAAATGAGAAAATGTAACACATCTTTTTATTAGATATGAAGCTACAGCCTGTAGCTGGTTATCTTATCTTAGATTAGATTAAAGACTGAAGATGGGGCCCTGTGAAATGATAACAAAAAACACGCCTGTGCCTGCATGCGCCTCCAAAGCTCATTAATTATGTTATATCTTGTTTTGTCTGTACAAAGACATATTTCTTAAATCAACTCTCAACAAAAACTCACAGCCAAGAAATAAATGAATTACACATAAATGAACACAGTGTCATCACAGTTAATGATGGTAGGTGTATTTTGTTAGCATTCGACAGAACCACCTGTTTCCAGTCTTTTTGTGAAACGAAGCTATGCTATGCTAACTAGCTTCTGGCTCCACCCTTTAGAGAATAAACACTTTTCCAAAATGCCCTTTAATGTTCCTTTAATACCTTCATTAATCTGACCACCAAAGGTCATTTATTACTGGTGTCCTGTCTCCAGCTGCAGCAGGCACACTGATAAAAGAGGCTTAATGAAACAAAAAAAACCATTCACATTCCAGCTGGTTTTAGAAGCATGCACTTCATTGACTGTAAATTATTAAAGCATGAGAATAACTTCCTACTCTTCTCTTGCATGTCCAAAAACTCAACAGTAACCAACTTTGTTGCAGTTTCATCTTTGGGTCTGTGAGGCCAAATGTTTTAGGCTGTGCCTCATCACAGTTAAGGGCTTCTTGTTCTGAGGGGGGCTTCATGTACTCTTGAGTTTTTCAGTTGTCAGGTCTTCCTCTCTGAGATATTCTCAACGATTCCCTCCATATCCACCGTGGACTCGTACACCTCAGTGACCAGCTGTGTTTGCTGCAGGACCTCTGGCACAGAGAAACTCTCCGCTGCCTCGACATGTCCCAGGTTCTGATTGGACACCACCTCCTCCATCACCCCGTCGCTCGCCTCGATGACCACCCTCATGATGCAGCTTGAGCCAAGACCTGATGAGGGGTTGGTCTCTGGGTTTGTGGGCTCCTGGACGCCTGTGGTGTCTGGGGTGTAATCTGTTTGCTCAGAGATCAGTGAGGCTTCAGCCATTTTAGTGGCTTCGTTCTCACCAGAACCTCCTTCAACATCCTGCACCACCACGTTCCTGAGCTTCCTCTGCCGGGGGTTGTAGTTCTCAGTGCGTTTGTGTATTTGAATGTGTCGCCTCAGGTGGGCCTGGAAAAAGAAAAATTAGACATGTGAAAGTTACAAGTAAAAAAGAGAAAGTAAGGCAAGAACAAAGGCAGTTGGATTAGTCTGCAGTGCAGGACACAATGAGCAACATCACACAGGCACTAAACACTACAGGCACGTTCCCTGATTGAACTCCCACAAAAGCTGTTGTCCTTGTCCAGGATGGATACAATGAATACAATTGCACATTCCTTTCCACAGGTATAAAGCCCCAGTGGCCTAATGGATAAGGCACTGGCCTCCTAAGCCAGGGATTGTGGGTTCGAGTCCCATCTGGGGTGTGTAGAGTGGCGCAGCGGAAGCGTGCTGGGCCCATAACCCAGAGGTCGATGGATCGAAACCATCCTCTGCTATCAGAATTTTCATAATAATTGCTTGTAAACTCACCTGCCGTGTGAACTTGTAACCACAATCTATGCACTCAAACTTCCTCATGCCTTTGTGGCGGCGCAGATGAACACGAAGTTGCTCCCTTGCTGGTGATGACAGAAACCACAAAGTGAGCCTGAATGAATGACATGTTCTTCATGATGTGATTATGGAGGCGACCAGGGCCTGTGCTGTGCCTTACCTTTGAAGGTTTTGCCACAGATATGACAACAGTGGGGACGACCTTCCTCGTGCTTGCTGGCCTTGTGGCGGACCAGGGCGCCTTTCTCTGTGAATCGCTGCTCACAGACATCACAGCTAAAGGGACGCTCACCAGTGTGTGTCCGGTGGTGTTTGTCTAGACTGGCTGGTATTAAAAAGGCAGTGATTAATACACTGCACAATATCTGCTGGAGCGCATGCTCAAAGTCAGACACTGACAAATATCTGTTTGGGGAATAATCATGCTCTATACTGTATGTCTTGTTTTGAGGGATATAATCAGTAAGTATAATGTTGCCATGAATTCAGTGAGATTATACATGTCAGATACATTTGTTGTAACCAAGATTATGGATGTTAATTTTCTAGGGTTATTGGTATTGCTAGATAATGACATCCCCAGAAAGTGTAAGTCATACTGAAACTAAAAAAGCACATATCGTACTTGTGTGTTCAGATTTGACTCTGCACGTATCTGCTCCATTCACCCAACACATAATGTTTGCCTCACATCTCTTCCCCCACCTCACAGTTTCAAAGCCTCACACCTAATGTATTTATCATGGTATGGTCACAGTGATGATAAAAGCAGTAGATCAGAGAGGATGGCCATTACCTTGTGTCCTGAAGGTTTTGCCACAGAGATGACACTGGTATGGCTTCTCACCACTGTGTATACGCAGATGCATGTTGAGGTTGTTCTTCTGAGAGAACGCATGTCCACATAGGTTACATACAAATGGTCGTTCATTTCTGTAACACATATTTTTCAAAAAACCTCAGTTTATCTGCACAATTGTCATCACAGTTCATTTAAAAGTTAGGTCCCTCTCATCTAGCTAAGGCAGTAACAAGTTCTGCTACCTGTGAATGGCTTTGATATGCATCTGTAGGCCGTTTCGACTGGATGCTCGGTGGCCGCACTCTTCGCACACGAATGGTTTTTCACCGCGATGTTTGGCTGCTTCATGCACACGCAGCTCTGTTCGAGTCAGGAAGGTTTTGGGGCACTGGGGGCACTGCAAGTGAAATATTGTTTCAACAAAATGAAAACAACAAATGTTTGGATTCAAATGTGACTTTTATGAGGTTTTTCAACACACACTCAAACAATGAAAGTGTTATTTACTGCAGGTGCATCACCTCCTCATTGGGAGACAGTGGAGAAAACTTACTGCATGTGGTTTTGGATATCCATGGATCTTCATCATGTGAATCGTCAAGTTCTTCTTGTATAAAAACTGTTCAGGACATGATGAGCACTGAAAAAAAAAACAATACAAAGTCACTAAAAACTAGTTTGAGGTGTGACATGATTCATAGTCATCCATGTTTGCAGTGTAGACATAGGTGTCACCTTGTGGGGCATATCTCCTGTGTGGGATACAACGTGCAGACGTAGCTGTTCTTTTCCACTGAAGGTGGAGGAGCACGTCACGCAGGTGTATGTCTGTAGTGATGACACAGCACAAACACAGATGTTAAGCTTTCTTTCTTCCTTAATTTTGAATATTTGCTGCCCAATCATTGGAGGTGAAAAACTTTTTTTACTCACCTGCACTCGAGCACAGTCTCTAATCTCATGTATTAAAAGATTCTCCTTCCTGAAGTACCTCTTTCCACATTTAAGGCAACCAAAGGGCCTCTCACCTGTGTGCCGCCTGTGAAAGAAAACACACACACATTAGTAGGACTTGTTTCAACAATGATTTGAAGTGATTTGAAGTTGAACACTTGCAGAGGATCTATACCTGTTGTGGACTTTGAGGTAGTACTTGCTCTTGAAGGACTTGTCACAGATGGGACACTGCACTGAGTCCCTCTTGCAGTCCTCTTCCACGGCCTCGCCATTCTCCGCTTTCTCCGTCTTACTCTTGCGTTTCCGTGCTGTTGATGTGGACGGGGTTGAGGAAGTTGGCTCAGCAATTGGCACATACTCCTCATCCGAGCCTTCAGTGATCCCCTCAAAATCCCCCACATCCTCATCCTCTTCTGCCTCCTCAATTGCCTGGCTAATACCATTGTCATTTATGTCAATCTGTAACTCGGTCATCTGCAACAGAGCACAAGACAAACACAACAGTAACTAGTGTTCATCTTTTAAAAGCACTTGCAGTTTCATGTAGTAGTAAATGCCCAATCACTGTAATGCTTTTTAATGTTATGCGTGGTCTACCTCAGTTTCACCAGTTGACTGATCTGGGTTTTGATTGTCCACAACATCACCACTGTCCTTATCCACAGGAATATTTGTGGCCCTCTTGCTGGCTATTTCACTGGCTATAAAATCAGTGGTGGGGCTCTCATCAGTCACCAGTCGCCTGGGGCCCTTTACTACACGACCAGATCGGGTGGTGGTGGTGGTGGCAGTGGAACTTAAACTGGCTGTGTCAGCATCAACACCATCTTTTGTGACTGTAGGTAAGTTCTCTTCTTTTACTGAACAGTGACGGGTTGTATTGTCTGATGCAGACTTTCTAGGTCTGCCTCTTTTACGCTTGAAAGGAACAGGCTCCACAGACGTTTCCTTGAACTGCTGACAGAGAGCAAGTGCTTCTGGGACACACAGACTGGCTGCAGCGTGCTGCACCTTGTCCAGGTTGCCAGGATCCAACTTGAGCTCCCCGGTGTAGACGAAGTTCAGGAGCAGCTCTAGGCCATCGATGGGACACTCTTGGAGGCAGAACTCCATGCATGGTGAAGCGGGCATGTTGGACTGCTGGAACAGCTCACTGAAACAGGCGAGGATGTTTCGATGGGCAAGGTAGACCACCCCACCTCCCACATTCAACGCAGCATCACAAAACCTCCCCACTGCCCTCTGCTGGTTCAGGGAGGACAGCACACGCTGTGCATGGTTGCTCTGTACTGCAGGCATCCCTCTGGCTTCACTGTTCACTGCTGCTGCATGACACACACAAACATCAAGCTGATTGTAAACAATGTTAAAAAAAAGTGTATCACTGTTTGAAAAAAAAAAAACCCTAACTTGTAATCTAAAGAGTCTGTGATTATTTTTCTTTCAATTAACTAATTGCTACAGTTCAAATGTAGATATTCTATGTTGTTGTCACTTTTATTTATTACCTACTTGCCTGTGCATAACTACTCAACATGACACTATGTTATGTCTGTTTATCTCTGTTTATCTGTTGGCTTGCTGTCCTTGTTTGAGCTGTTATATTTTATCCTCATAGAGCCAAAAGTAATTTGTCAATGAATCAGTGGAAGATTAATCTGGATCTATTCTGCCCACTGATTAAGTTCTAAATGCAAAAATTGTTGAAAAGGGCGCACAAAACGAGTTATAATTAATGTTACTGTCTACAACACGCAAGAGGGAATATCCAGAACCTTTGAAAATTGAATTTAACACATCTTAATATCTTCTGAGACCTTTAATCAGAACCCACTGCTTATTAATAGTTTTCGAGACCTGCAGATCCCCAGTAGACATCCACTTCTTCCCTTTAAAGACTTAATGAATTACATTTAAATTCATGACAACTAGCACATTAACTGTGTTGGTTATTAAAAACTAAGTCTTTTAGTTTATTTATCTAGAATTATTATATTTCTACAGTTGAGACAGCTTTAAAATAAATAAATAAATACTGCAAACCCCTGGCTACCTACGCACCTCGACGTTTATTTCCTAGCACAGATCTTTAAAGACGCTCCCTTAGCGTGGTACTTACCCGACAGCTGCATTTCAACATTCACGTCTGCATTATCGATTAAAACTGACTATTTACACTTATTTGTTGATAAACTGCATCCGCGTTGGCTGTAATGTTTGCAGGGCGAAAGAAAATAGCAAAGCCTAGCTACGTTCACCTTGTTTTCGTTTCTTGCAGGCCCCTAAAAACGGCTAAAGGAAGAGGATATGACGGTGTTTACGCGACCGAACTCCGGGAAAGTTGCTTGTCGCCCGTCGTTGAACACTGACATTCACATCAATAAAAAATAAAACTGCTACAAAGAAACTGTTTATTTGCGGTTACATTGGCTTTTACTATTTTTATCTCTCCGTTATATTTGGCTGAAAAGAGAAATTATTGCGGAAAACACTGTCGTCGTAAATAATGTCACTCCGGGTAAAGCCATAGTCGACCATCCAGACGCGGCGGCTGCTTGTGCCTCACACATGTAAGCTAGCCTTTAGCACCGGCCAGCTCCTGGGATTTTCGTTGGCAAATTGTAAACCCCAACCACTTCGCAGCATCATTAAAGGTCATCTCAACCGATCTGCATTGTTTCTTCACAAGCGGGGGGTAAGTTTTCTCCACCTGAGTCCAACAACAGTAGCTAGGCTCGCAGCTAACGCTCGTTAAGGCTATGATAGTTAGCCTCACAAACTTCACGCCAAGTTAAATATTCACGTTTCGTTGTTTTTTTTTGACACCTGGTTCACATTTAACGGCGAATTTATTGACTGCTTGGCCCTAAACCGTTGGGGAATTGAAGTATAGGAAATAGACAGTTAAATTTCCCCCTGTTTGTGTTAGCATGGTTAGCTTAGCTTTGAACTGCTATCGAATTGTCTGGCTGCCAAATCAAGCTAGCTGCTGCCATGTTTTTAAAATTAATTCAGTTAGGGCTGCAACTAAAGGCTATTTTTAAATATTAGTTAGTTCATAATAGTTCATAAAATGTAGTCGGAGCTGTCTTCAGTAATCTTGATCTAAACCTGGTCTGATATGGGTCAGATGGGAAAAGGCAGTTTTACAAAATGTCTTCACAACTACAATACATTTTTACTTAATTTGCAGTGTAATTT
>CM076651.1:5192872-5236163 GCA_038496675.1 Rachycentron canadum
AAATTACACTGCAAATTAAGTAAAAATGTATTGTAGTTGTGAAGACATTTTGTAAAACTGCCTTTTCCCATCTGACCCATATCAGACCAGGTTTAGATCAAGATTACTGAAGAGAGCTCCGACTACATTTTATGAACTATTATGAACTAACTAATATTTAAAAATAGCCTTTAGTTGCAGCCCTAACTGATAATTAATTTTAAAAACATGGCAGCAGCTAGCTTGATTTGGCAGCCAGTTTTTTTCAAGATATCACAGATATCACCTGTATTTCAGCATTTATAAATAAAAGAGAGATTTCACAAATTTAAATATTAAAAATATTTAAAGGTTTAAATTTTTTTGCCAGCTAATGCACCAAAACTCAGATGTCTAACACCCCTGCAAGAATGTGGATTAAAAAAAAAAACAGAATCAGTTCATCAGTTTTTATTGTATACTGAATGTTTTGGGTTTTAGTCAATTAATCGAACTAAAGAGATTTGAAGACAAAACCATAGACTGAAAAATTGTGAGGTTGTAATTTTCTGTCTCTGTCTTTGCAGGCTTCCCCCTTTGTTTTTCACCGGCATCCACATGAATATTTGTTGATTAGAGAATCATGAAGGTGAACAAACCCACACAGATTAAGGGCCAGACTAAATCTCATAAGTGGAAGGATGTTAGGGGCAAACGATGCAGACCTCCCATCAGTTCCTCAGAGCTCAACTCTACACCCGTTATGGCCAGGATGATAAAAGACCATCAAGCATCTGTGAAGAAAAAACCCACCGTCAAGAGACTGAAAAATAAGGCGAAGTCTGTCTCTGACTCCAAGAAAAACACTGCTCAGTGTGGACTAAAGAAGTCTTACAGTCAGGCTAATGGAAGTTCAGCATTTACAATGGACAATGAGTCCGATGACTCACAGGACTGGAAGGAGTATTCCCAGTCCTTTCATGGGAACGGTGTGGATAACTCGGTGAACATGGAGGACGTCCTGCTAGGTAGAATGGAAGGAAAGGCTCTCCATCACTGTGCAGAGCGAGATGATCGGAAAAACCATGCAGTACTTGTCATGCAGAAGAATCAGGTATGCTTCAGGTCATTTTTAGCAACGATAACCCAGACACTATTAATCCATTTTAGTAAGAATTTATAACTGAGCATAACATCACTCTCCTGCAGACCTTGTGTTTCCGTGGGAAGTGCTTTTTGACCTGCCTGTATGGTCGTGTAGAAGTGATGGGGTTCACTATTGAAGAAGGCCAGCAGTCATATCCACTCTTCTCCCCAGCCTCACATTGTCCACTGATCATTAGAGCACTAGAAAGCTCTGATGACACCAGAGACGACAAAACAGAGGCTTCATCCATCCTCCGAAAGTATCTGTCATCAGGTAAATGCCTCAGCCATTTCACTAGGTCATGATGTATTTATTTCATAGTTGTTGTAATGTATTTGAGGTTAGGAGTTGTTATCTTTCTGTGTTGTTTAGTAGGAGACGATTAGACAAATTAGACTTTTTCTTTGTGTGTTTTGTAGCATCACACAAAAAGTTGCTAAAACAGGTAACGTCACACTCATCCATCATCCTACTGGAGCCCATGGAGACGCCACTGACACGATTTCTGTCAAGCTTCACAGATCTCAGCGAATTGTTCAGCCCCCCAATGGTAAGTTGACTAATTGACGATGGAATGCATTTAATTTGAAATAGAACTGGAATCAGCAATTATCTCATGTCTAACAGAAGCTTCTTCTCTGCTTGTCTGTAGAGTGAACTCATGTCAGCAGTTCTTGACACTCCACTCAATGGTTTGGGGATGGTTCCTCTGGTCAGCACCATCGAGGGCCTGAAAATGCCAAAGAGCTACAGAGAGGCTCTTAACGCAGTGGTCAGTGCTTGCAGAGGTAAGCCCCTGTCACAGATGACATTTAACGAATATGTTCCTTGTATTTAGCACTCCTTGTAGGACATTGTTACATCTTCCTAACACTTTAAACGTGGAACAAAACTCTAAAAATAACACAAAGACTGCAAAAGCCCAAGGTTAAACAAACCGTCTGTGTTGTGATACATCTATCATTGCATCATCATGTTACACATAAAGAAAATAGTCAATTTAATAAATCATATAAAATTATTAATGAACCACTCCTATAATGCTGAGGAGCTTCTTTTTATTTTAGATCAACTTATTTTTAAAAAAAAACGTGACTTGATAAATGAATGAGGTGCTCACATAACAAATGTGAGCAAATAGGAATTAAACAAAAACAAAAAACTCCTCAATGATATCTACTTAGTTTGAGTCTGGATGGAGAACTTGCTCTTCCTTTCTTGATGAATAAAAAGAGTTGACCCTGCATTGACCAATTATCTGTCATTCACAGGAGACATGGATGGCTGTGCTGTGATCCTTGTATGTGGCACCAAGAATGTGGGCAAGTCAACATTTATCCGCACCCTCATCAACACCTTGCTAAATCAGTAAGTTCTCATAGCATTACATTCCATGTCTTCGTCATTTGCATATATAAAATATATACTGATATTTTGTCTTTTTTTTTTTTGTTGTTTATAAGCTAAGATTTTTTTATTCATTGTGCATTTAACTTGATCTGGTTGGTGTTGATATAATCCCTATGCTTTACTATTCAATTGGTTTCTCTGTATTATGATTTTCTGTACTGTTCCTCTAGAGTTCAGCATAGGTGATATGATGATAATAAATTGCCGTTTGTGTGTCTGTAGCACTACTAGTGTAGATTACTTGGAAGGTGACCTCGGTCAGACAGAATTCACTCCTGCTGGTTGTCTGTCTTTGTCGACTGTCAGAGAACCACTTCTGGGTATGTTTCTCTCCTCTTGTTACTTCATATAATTTCGTACATATCATGTGATCTTTCTATTTCTAATTCCACTGTTTTTTTTGTATGTTTTTTTTTTTTTTTTGGTGAGTTTAGCGTTATTAATTGTTAAGCGCTGAAATTAAATTGTGAATTTTTAGTTTCTTAATAGTGCGCTTTAAGTGTTCATGAAAGTTTTAACGTTTTGGCAAATATGCTTATTCTCTTTCGATGAGAAGACTGATATTAGTCTTGTTAAATCTTGTTAAATATGTAAATAGAAGTGTGCAAAGCTAAATTTGCTCTTTTATGGTGGATCCTGTGCCACGCTAATCCTTGTGCAGGCAAAGTAAAGTTGTGGATCTGATCTGTTTATTCCTGTTCTGTTTTTGTTCTTGGATTAGTAGACTTACATTAAGTTGCTTTCCAGGTCCACCTTTCACACATCAGCGCACACCAGAGCACATGATCTACTATGGTCAGTCAACATGTGAGTCGGACTTGGACCGCTACCTGGAATCCCTGAAGTCCTTATGGCGTAGACGCTCTCAGAGCAGAGAGACTCCCGTCATTATCAACACCATGGGCTGGGTCAGAGGTCAGCAGTGACAGAATATGAGGAACTTAAAATACACTAGTTGTAAACGGTGTCTGAACGTGTGCTCGTCTTCGCTGCCCACAGGATTTGGATTCCAGGTCCTAGTCGACATGCTCCGCTTCTTCCCACTCTCACATGTTGTCCAGCTTAGTCACGGCACGACCACCCACTGCCCCGCCCTCACGCCAGAGTTTCTGAGGACGGCACACGGCTTTCAGACGCACCCACCTGCCCAGACCGCTCTCGAAGAGTTTACGGAGAGCCACAGCCCACCCAGAAGCTACACTCACCTTACTGTACAATCAGAGTTTCAAGGAGTGGGCTGTCAAGGAACAGCGTAAGAACACCACTGTTGGCCTGTGTTTTCATTCACATAGGAAATCATTGCATATCCAAAACCACTTGCTTTATTGTCTGTGCCCTTTGAATTTGACAGGAAACACCAGCGCAGTAATGAGCAAAGAGAACTGTCACTACTCGCCTACCTGAGTCAGCTGCAGCCTCCTGATCCTGGACCAGTTAGACCTCTGCACAGCCTCACCCCATACCAGGTACATGAAAGAGATAATGCAGCAGTTAAAGAAATCACCTACCAGCACCTGTTAATTTTATTAGTCACTGTTCCTGCTTGTAACTTCCCCTTAAAAATACAAGTGATGCTTTTTGTATTTCTGTTTGCATATGGATTGAACAAATGAGATGTAAGATGAGTTAGTACCTAACCATTCTCCCTCTAATCCCACAGGTGCCCCACACAGCTGTGGCTTTAGGTGTGGTCCATTGTGAGGTGGTTCCCAATCACATGTTTTATGCTGCCAATGCTAGTCTGGTGGGCCTCTGCTGCCTGGGAGAGAAAATAGCAAGCAGAGGAGGCCCAGTCATGCTGTCCCAGGCACCCATCTGCCCGTGTGTGGGCTTTGGTACGTACCCTGTCTCATCTTCGGTCATATTGGCACCTGGGCATTTGACCTTACCTGTATCAAAAATCACTTTCCTCCTTCTAGAAGTCGTAATTGGGTCAAATTTGAATAAAGAGACGTGAGGCACAAATTCAGATTCACTCATTGTTTTAGAGGCTATAAATGTTTCAGATGTCCATTATAGATCAGTGTGATCAGAAGTGAAGAAATTCAGTGTTTGCTGTCTTTATATCCATTGGCAGGCTGTAAACAAGAACTACATATACCTAATTGTTACCTGTATGGTTTTTAAAGGTGTTTTAATAGAACTAGGCTAAAAACAGGGCTCAAGGTGTTGCCTCATAGACTGTGACCCCAAGCCAATGTTAAAGTGCTTTGAACCTGGATTCTATCTAATGAACACCAGGGGGCGACTACGCTGTTTGTAAAAATATTTGAAAAAGAGTGTTTTGAAGTCTGTGTAAAAATTGCCCTACTTGATTTTATAGCTACAAACTCAAAGCATCAAGACAGCAGTTCACAAACCAGTGGGTGATGTCACAGTGGTTTTGCCACAGGTATCTCCATGGCAACGTTGTACTTTCTGTTTGCACCCTCCATGGAAATTATATTTCCAAAACCTACAATGTGTTTGTTTGCTAAATGAGCTTCTAACTGTTCCTGTTTGCAGTGCACACATGATTGCACAGACAACTCTCTTCAGATTACTGTGATAGTGATGAATTTAAAATGAGCCAAGTTTTGAAGCATCTTTTTTTTATTATTATTTTTCAGTGTTTATTTAGTTTATTCTCAAAGGATATTTGAGATCTGTGGTGATCTATGGATATCTGTGGTATATGTGAGTCACACTGAATGATGTCAATGTGTGTTTCATGTTTTTGTGTAACGATTTGACTGATTTTTACCTCACAACCCCTTCAACTCTCCGGCATCCCTCTGGGGAAGTTTTTATCTTATCTCTTTTGTCCAGCAGAATGTCCATATCTGTTACAGACCTTATCCTCTAATTTCCTGAGGGTAAAAATGCAGTCCAAACAATTACTGAGGAGCAAAGTGAATATTTTATTCCCCCTCTTTTCCATGTAATGTTAATCCTGTATGAATAGGGCTTAAGGTGTGTGTGGTGACTGTTAAACCACAGAGCTGAAACTGAGCAGAAAAGCCAAGGGTTCCAAGGTTTAAAAGAAATCAATATATTGGTTTTGTTTGGTGAATTCCAGGTGTGCTTCGAGGTATTGACATGGTGCGAGGTCTGTACTTTCTGCTGACACCTGTAGATCCCTCCATCCTTCGAAAGGTCAACTGTCTGCTCCTGGGAGCCATATCGCTGCCTTCCTGCATCCTCACCAAACAGGTCGGATGGCAGTCCTATTCTCTAAAACACAATACTCTTTAAACAGCAAGAAGTAATGAAGTGATACACAGATAAGAGTTAACTGTGACTTACAAAACCTCTGTGTGTTTCAGCCTGGCTTTGAGGGGGAGATGCCCTACGTCACTACAGACTACAGTTTTGATCTCACTGGTGCAGGAAAGCTACGAGTCTTCAAGGGACTGATGAGACCTGGTCAAATGGGGATGTAATGACTTTTTCCACAAAGCATCAGCCTATTGCCCTTTACCTTCTCGACTGGTGTCTTAACGCCAAACCAGTCAGCACTGGCCTTTGAATGTACAGAACTGAGGTTGAGTCAGGACAGTTTTCCTCCTTTTTTTTTTTAATATCAAGATTCAGTCTGAGATGGGAGGGTTACTGACTCTGCAGGAGAAGACGACAGCCTTCCTGTTGCTGGACTTTTTGAAAACACCAGGTGTTCTCACCATGTCTTACAACCTGCTACTGTACATACGTTTGATGGCGCTGTGAAGGAGTTTCTGGGTTTTCTGTCACACGGACAGTAAGATCACACCTTGTAGTTAAAGCTCATGTTTGATGTCTCTTCTTTGTAGGTGACATTCCAAAACTGAAAAAACAAACCTGCCAGATATTAAAAGGGAAACATCTTTTGTTTGGACTTTATTCTTCTCTTGTTTTCAGGTGCTTTTTAGACAAGTGATGATTAATTGATATTTTTTTCACAGTCAAATAGTCAAAGATCCATGTAGATTTCAAGCAGGCAATGGCCTTTTAACCAGTATTCAGTCTAGTCCCCAATTCAGACAGTAGTTTGTTCATGTTTGATAGTTGTATTATGGGACAATGTCCACTGCGTCCATTGTTTATGGTCACATCCAGCACTCAAGTAGAGACCACGGCAGGGCAGAGTTACAGAGGATCCCCATGATCTGTAAATCTGATGGCTTTACACACAAAAGACGGCTGTTTTGTCAGTGTTGTGTTTTTACAACAGTCAAATGTTTTACTGAAATGGCTCTATTTTTATCGCTGACAAACTCTGCTTTAACTGCTGTACGTTTTGTTATTGTGTTAAAAGGCCACAAAAGTGTTACTGCACCTAATTCAAGAGGTTTTCTAAATGTTTACAATTTCTTACGTAGGCTCGTGTAGGATAAAAAATAAAAATAAAAAGGTAATTTTGTTTTTCGGTGCTAACTATTGTGCCACAAGGGGGCAGCAAATATATGTTGAGATTTGAGTTCTGAACCCCAGATGTTCACTTAGAAAAGAATCTCAAGGGCAGAAAAACTGCAATAAAAACTGTAAAGTTTCATGGTCAATCTTGTTATACTGAAGAACTTTGATTTTAATATTTTATAATGGTTTGAAAATCAAATCAGATGAATAACAGTGTCTCAGTGACTTGTCACTGCATGCAGGCTGACATTTACATGATCTGACTGGAGGAATTGAAGGACTCTGTCGTAAACATCCACTCACGCAGTGGAGAATTGCTAATTTGTTAAGTGGGCTGTTTTAACGTCCCCTCTCTCTGCCCCCCTGCTCTATTCTTTGTTCACTGTCCCCCCCCCCACCGCCTCTTTATTGAGGGTTGGGTGCATACAAACACAGCACAGCGACATTTTGGCAGAGTCATTGTTTTGACTTTGTCAGGTCAGATGTTTTCCCATAGACCTCATTGCAAACCAAAGAGAAACCCCACTGTAGCGGTGCCACTGGACAGCCTGTGTGTCCCTGAGCGATAACAAATAACAACACACATCTGTGCAGTGTAGTCCAGTGCAGAACTTCAATTTAGTGTGTATTTATAACCACCGAAACCACAGATGTCACCTTTTGGATTCATCTGTTGCTGCTGACTTCAGATAAAAGTTTAGAATATGTTTAACTTCCCTGACACCAAAGTTGGAAAGAGCAGAAATAATAAATCACAGAGTGAGCTGTTAGTCCCAATACTACCCAGAAGCAGGATTAGAGTTGAATTTTACATTCTTGACCGAAAATAACAAACATTTCTGAGTTCCATCGTCCAAATTCTGGACATTTTATATAAACCAAATAGTTAATTGATCAATCAAGAAAATAACTTGGTTTATTATAGAAATAATACAGTTCATTGCACTTCTAAACAGGATATGTGGGCAACAATTCAAGTATACTTCATGTGGTGCTCCTGCCAGAATCAGTGAGGCTCTTGATCTGGTTAAAGCTTTGAACTTTACCGAAAAAAAAAAAAAAAAAAAAAAAAGTATCAAGGATACCCGCCAACAAGCAAAGTCATGCAGCAGTCTCAGTTGTGTTTAGCCTTGTGATTGTAATAGACCTTTGATTTTTAGTCATCTGTGCCACGCTCAAAGACAGTTGTGCTGAACGAAGAGACAGCGCGGAGGCAGTGTGTTGGTACAACTGCTCAAAGTCCCTCCTCCGGGTTGTGGACTGTTTGATGATATTGTTTGATTTCTTTTTTCATTGTTAATGCGTGGATCAATGTGGTGAGGTCCCCCCCCCCCCCATCTTTTTTCCCAGGTTTTGTGAATGTTTGGTAATCTGATTTGAGTCAAGTTCATTTAGGAAAATGCTCCATGTAAACACAGCAGCCTTATCAGTTGAAATAATGCAGGACCTAAAATCTGGTAATATAGCACCATTTGAAAGGTATCATGTTTGTTATACTACCCACAATAGTATAGCATAATTTCCAAAGGCCAGATGAATGCCATTAGCAAACTACTGTAGATTATTATTCATTGTTTGAAAAATACCTGTTTTGAACTTGAACATCCATTGCAACAAGTAGAGCCAAGAATATGTCAGAGTTGAGAATAATGACGGTGCCTCTGTCCTTTATTTGGTTTGGGAATGTTTACACTCAAGCAAAACTCCAGCCAAACTCACGTTAGATAGCATTACATTTGTCAGACTCATTGGTTATTCTTTATTCTCATCCTCAGATCTTTTTCTCTTTGAAAAAACAGAACATACTGTTCGAAAATGCAAACGCTGAAGCATAAATCAAACCTGCTGCTTACCCAAGTTTTTCTATAGGACGCATACAAACCAAAAATGTAACTCACAAATGCTAAAAAGCTAATTAGCATTAGCTCGCACTATAGCCACAGTTGTAGCTATAGTGAAAAACTTGCCAGGTTTAGCAACAGGTCTAACTGAGCAGGGCCTCTGGGGGCCTGGAGCCCAGGTACATTATCTGCTTTGTTTGGTCACAAAGATTTCTTTGTTAATTTCTGATGTCCCTCCCTTTAAGATGGATTGAACAAAGATGTGGAATTGGATGATGATAAAAGACACAAAATGACTTCCAATGATGTCGTTTAGTCGTTTTGTGTCTCCTTGTTATCGTTTTGCATTAATATATATTGTTTATTTTTCATCTCTATGGTTCATTTTGAATCTTTTTATGGTAATTTTGTCTCTCAATGGTCAATTTTCATCACTATTGTTGTTTTGTGTTTCTTTCCTGTCTCTTTGTGGACATTTTGTTCCCTTATGGTTGCTTAAGGGTAATTTTAAAAAATCTCTAGAATAATTTTGTGTCATTTTATGGCCTTTATTTTAAAATCTCTTTATGGCTTTCCTGTCATCTTGTATCATTTTTCATCTCTTTATGGTAGTTGTGTGTCTTTTATCCTTCATCTTTATATGGTCGTTCTGTGTCTGCTTGTGGTTGTTTAGTCATTTTTCATCTATTTATGGGCATTTTCAAAATCTCTGGTAATTTAGTGTCACTTTATTTTCATATTTCATCTTTTTATGGTTATTTTGTTCCCTTAAGATTGTTTTATTGTCATTTTTTCAATGTATTTGTGGTCATTTAGTGTCATTTTATGGTTGTTTTGTCCCCTTATGATTGTTTGTCTTCACTTTTTGGGCATTTTTCATTTGTCTATGGATGTTTTATGTCTTCTTGAGGTTGTTTTATGTTTTTAATAGTCATTTCTCATCTCTCCATGATCATTCTGCGCCGCTTATGATCGTTTCATGGTCATTTTTTTTCTCTTTATCAGTGATTTGTGTCTCCCTGGGGTTGTTTTGCATCCCATAGTCATAGATGCTTTTGTAGTAGTTTTGCATCTTTGTGTTTGACTTTCAAACAAGAATCACTTCATACTGAGTCTCAAGCAGGGCCCCCTGCCTCCCCCCTGCTCCATCTGGGGCCCCTGACCTTTGCTCGGTGTCGGCCCCTTCATGGATCCGCCCATGCCTGAATGCGTTTTGGACGGAGCCATAGAGAAGCAGTGTGCGCCTCTGGACTCTGTGCTGATGGACGGCGGTGTCTCTGGCGCCTCTGGCGGCGGAAAGAGGGGAAAAAGAGGGCGACTGCACGAGTCTTTGTGGCTCCAGGTTGTGTGAATGAATGGAGCCGACGGTCGCTCACAGACGGCGGCGAGACGAAGCAGCGCGCGATGCGTTTCCAACTTCGTCTGCGCGTCGTGTAAAGTTGGCGGAAGGGGCCCCATCCACGGGGTCGTTGCTTTAAAGCCCTCGAAGAAGTTCCTTTGGGTTTTGTTTTGTGTTTTCTGTGCCTCGTAATCCCGATCCGGCACCGACCGAGCTCCACCAACACGCACAGCCGCTGGACGCCGAGATCCTCCTTTTCGCGTCTGTGCAACCAGCAACAGGTTATTTGCAGCTTCGCATGGCAGCTCCCCGCCTCACTGCTTTGTTGGATCGGCGGTAACTTTTCGTCGTGTGAACCGAGGGATGCTTTTTTTGGCCGCTCTTCCCCCCCGAGCTTTCACCGCGCCGCTGCTGCAGCTTCGTGCTCCCGCGGCCGGAGCGCGCCAGCCTGCGTGAGGGGAGCGAGCGCGGAGCGAGCGCGGAGGACATGGAGACGCCAGCGGGGACACTGCTCAGCACACACCGCCGGGTGACCGAGCATTGAGCCCTGCCACAGTAACAGACAGAGAAGACCTGGGAGCTGGTGTTGGTGGTGCAGGAGGGGAGGGGGGAGGGGTTGTTTGTTTTGTTTTGTTTTTTTTTTTTACTCCCAGGAAGGATCGCGCACATAGATGGTGCCAAACAAGTGGACCATGAATTCAGTTCTGCACAAATCGCCACCAAGGAGCTGGCTCGGCCTCAGATTACGACTCAGTAAGTAAAAATTCATGAAGTCAGCCATTGATCAGCCTCTTCCCTGTCAATGCTACCATCACCTGTTTGTTTCTGGAAGCTGTTGAATGATTAGTCACCTGGTTGCTTTGTTCTTTTGAAAACACCTTGTGCACCTTGTGAGTTTCTCTGTAAGGACTGATAGGAAGAAAGAGGGGGGGGCAACAACAGAGGAGCTCTGGTGACTTTGATCCTCAGGCACCAGGTCTTTGTTTCATGCTTTTCCTCCAGTCATCATCAAAGTTAATGGTTGGATTTGGCAAGTGACCTGAGCAACGATCCCAGCTGGAGGCAGAGAGCAGAGAACACTGTGATCTGAAGTTCTCCACTTGATGAAGGGACGACTCCTCATACACTCAGATGATCGACATTTCCTCCTGTGAATCTCCAGCTAACACTATTTATTGTACTTTTCCACAGACCTTCTATCTCTTTCCAAGCCCAGACTTCAGATCAAAGTGAAAGTTGTTTTATCTAGTCTTGTCAGGGGCTGTAGATAGTTAATCTCCAGTCAGGGAAGTGTGAAAAATGCTCATTGCAATGCGATTTTCCCAGAATATGACTCAGAATATAATATATTTCCCAGACTATTCAAATAGTTACATTTGTCCAAAAACCCAATGGTAAGAAGCTTATAACCATATTTGACAAAGAAAAACAAGCAAAGTTTCATCCATGAGAAACTGGAACAAGTGAATTTCTGCCTCAAAATGACCCAAATGATCAATCAGCCATAATAATTGTTGCAAATTAATACTCTAATCATTTAGATCTGGACTTCTCACAGAGGGAGACTCTCACGGGGTGCAGCTCTCTGTCGGGCCTCTCGTGTGTGATGTATGTAATGCTGACAGTGCAGGGGTTCATGCAGTAAGTAAAGTGAGCTAAAGTTTAACAGTCTTAATTGGTTAATTGGTTGTGTCTGGTTCCCCTCAGTGTTCCAGGCCACCAGAGTCTTAAGCCTGTATTAAACACACTGGTCTAATCTGGGACCAGATGTCTTGTCTGGTCTCTGTCCACCACTGAAAAACAAAAACACAGACTGGAAATGTCAGCTCTTTAATCATTGATTCACTGTCATGGTGTTACACTGTCAGTCTTCATAAATCAGGACATCTGTACTGAGGACACATGATGCTCTGTCTCAAATTGATGCTATCATGTGTATGTTTTTTATTTGTTTAGTTTATGGCCCAAAGCTTTGTTTGATGCAGTGAATTACTGGGACATCGCAGGCGTCGTCTGTTCTTCAAGTATAAGTTTGACTCTAAGTCTTTGTCAGATTAATGACGATGTGAAACAACTACAGAACTGTGGCCTGTAATCTCACCAGGGCTCCAGCAAATTCCGTGCAGATTATTGTCCTGACAGTCCATTAATTATTTGGTCATTAAAATGTTAGAAAATACTGAAATCCCCCACAGTTAAGGTCACGTCTTCAGTTTTGTCCAACCAACAGTCCAACCAAAGTTTGTTTCCATTTTTGATTTGACATGATCTAAATAACTTCAGTCAATCAATACAGTTGCTGATTCAAACTAAATTATTAGTCATCTCACCCCAAAGCCCATTTAGTAGCTGTTGGAATCTGATGGATCTTTAGCACCTGTCCATGTTGGCTTTAAAGCTGAGGCTCAAAGTTACGGTCTTGCCACAAGGTCCGTTTAACAGCTCTTCTGGAGCGTTTGCTCATATCAGACCACCTTCCTCAGCAGATGCAGTTTGCCCACTTGTCATGTAACGGTGGAAATTCAAATTTCCAGTTTTTGGAATGACTTCCTGTCCCTGGTGGCTCAAAAGCTCTAAAGGTTTAAAGTGTGTTTTTGACCTTGGAAACAGCAGTTGACAGAACAATCTCATGACTGGGTCCATTTAGTCACTGTTCTGGAGCTTTTGACCAAATTGCATGAGTAAGTGTTTAAATTTCCAATTTGTCCAAACATGTTAAGGATTTCTTATCCCTGTTGGTTTTAAAACTGATGCCCAAAGGTTTATTCACATCTTGCAAAAATTATCACTGTAGCTACATTTAGCAGCTGGAACTGAGCTTTCAGTCATGCCACATGGTCTTCATCAGTAGCTGGAGTCCAGCATGAGAAAAGAGAGTCCATTTAGTAGTTGTGTTGGAGCCTTTGATCATATCACACAATATTCATCGATATTGACATTTTAAGAAAAAGGTCACATTTGAGCTCTGGTGCTTTCGATCACATCACATGGTCCTCATCAGCACACAGGAAATTGAATTTTGAACACTTGCAGTTCTACAACAACTGAGCAAAGCCCATCTGCTGATGAAGGTTATGAGATAGAATCAAAAGCTCCAGAACAGATTATAATGGACTATAATGGAATGAGTTGAGGTGGTTTTCTTTAGGTGTTTCAATGTGAAAAAGCTGCAGAGGCAAAATGAGTGAACCCATGAGTCTGGCTAGACTGTGTGTGTGTGTGTGTGTGTGTGTGTGTGTGTGTGTGTGTGTGTGTGTGTGTGTGTGTGTGTGTGTGTGTGTGTGTGTGTGTGTGTGTGTGTGTGTGTGTGTGTGTGTGTGATTTTGGTCTGGCTCGTGGCTTGTTACAGTTCAAACTTCCTTCTTCAGACTGTCTTTCCATTGTTCCACTTTTTTCCCGGCAGTAATTTCCTTTCTCTTTCCCCGTCTTTGCATTTCTGCCGTTTCCTGATGTCGCGCCGGGTCACTGTTTGCTCTCTTTTCTTTTTTTTTTTCTCAAGAATAATTACCCCGGCTTCATGTCTAGTGTTGTAACTCATCCTAATATTTTTGCACAACAACCTTTATTTGTGTAATGAAGCCTCTGCTCTGCATTAGATGTTGCTGACATACCAGTCTCTGTAATAACTTCATGGCTCTGGTGGTAATTTTAATTGTACATTTAGTCTTTAAAAAAAAAACAAAAAAAACAAAAAACAGCTGAGAGACTGCAAGTTTCTTGTGCCACATGAAATACTGGTCAGCCATGTAACACAGCCTGTTTGTTCTCTGGTTAAATATGCTGTGTGTTTCAGGCTATAATGGAAAACAAATCAAGCAGCGAGTCAGTGACTCTTTGATCCACTTCCTCGTGTCTGACACAGAATTAATTTCCTTCCTTGTATCTCTTCATTTCTGTACTGTACATCCCGTATGGGGATTTCATTACAGCAGGGAGTTCATTCAGGTCCTATGGAACAAACTCTTTCATTTCATTTGGAACCATCAAATCCAACATATGTATGAATTAGGATTAATAGGAAAAATAATAATCTGGAAGCACAGTTGTTAGAACATACTTTTTCTTTTACAGAGGTATCCTCCCTTAAAAACGCTGCAGTTTGTTGTTGTTAGTAGAGTCAAGCCAATTTTTATTTGTGTATCACCAACTCACAACAGAAGTTACATCAAGTACACTTCAAATAGAGGTCCAGACCTTCTCCTTATAATATTATTTACAGAGACCCAACAAATCCCACTAAGAGCAAACACTTGGAGACAGTGGTGAGGAAAAACTTCCTTTTAAGAGGCAGAAACCTCAAGCAGAGCTGGGCTCAGGGTGGGCAGCCATCTGCCTCGAATAGAGGGCTGGAGCCCTGTGTTACTTCCACATTACCTTCTGCTCCTTTAGTCTTTAGTTCTCAGTGTGTTTCTGATGATGGTTTTCTTTCATTGATCTTAATGAAAAGCTGAAATGATGTGATGTCCACATGTAGACATCCAGTACTGGAGAGAAAATTTCAGTGCCTTGACATTTTAACATTGATAAAACTTATTTTGATAATTTCACAATTTATTGAACTTGCTCAACCCACTGGAGACAGTAGCTGTTCAACAATAACAAGTGCAACAAATTCTCAACGCATTGGCATTGTTGAATAAAGGATTTGGTTGTGCTCATCGAAATATAGTTTGATGGTATAGATGGATCAAAAACTGAAACTGAAAACAAAGCTAAAGTCATGGACCAGAAAACCAGCTAAGAAAACTGAACTGCTCCATAGAGCTGAGGGGAAGCTGTAGACTGTGGGTTTATTTATATGACCTCATTCGTTGATCTGTTCTGTTATGAAGTATTGATTATTGCGGCGTTAAGGGATAAAGATTTGTTAGAGCCATCGATTTTCTCATCTGGCCCTCGGCTAAAAAGCAAAAATGAACTATTCCTTTAACGCAGCTTTGGCTCACTCAGCACAGGTGGGTATTGCATTACACGGCAGGTGTTGTTGTTTTCTACACTTCACTACAGTTTTGCTGTTTAAAGTCACAGATGAAGTCATTGTCATAAATGTGCTCGCAGCTGGAGGCTTATTTTTGTTCTCCCCTTTCACTTGGGCATCTTTTTTTCCCATCATCCTCTTCTCTGCCACAACATGTTGAGATGGCTGATGGTGAACAGAAGCGGATACTGTTCTACTATTCTTAACTCTTGGGCTGTTCTCGCCCTCATTCTCAGCACTTTGTGTAGCTGTTTGTCTCAGTTTTTATGGGACATTGCTTCACAGCATGTTTCAAATGGTGCCCTGCTTTTTACCCTGTGGGCCTGGTGTCTCTGTTGTTGTCCTCCCCTTCCATTTTGCATCACCTGAGCGATAGGAACCAGTTGGGTTCTGCTTTGCATCAAATTTAATTTCCGTACACAATCAATTATCCCGCGTACATGCCTGTATATTTGCTAATTGTTAAAGGTCCCATATTATCTAAAGTGAAATGTCCATGTCTTCTTTGATCACAAAACAGGCCTAGGTTCTATATTAATACAGTTAATATATCAAAGGTCCCACAGAGAAATGCTCACAGCCTGTATTCAGAAACTGAGCCTTAAAACCAGCTGTCAGGACTTCTGTAACTTTATGATGTCACAACAAAGCAGTTAACACCCTCAACCACGCCCCCAAGCCCAGTCTACCTGGGCACACAATACAGCCTTGGAGGATTTGGTTTCTCTGAGCGTCCACCTGAAATCTGCTATATTTTGTGTAATGCTTACATCAGGACTAAAGTCTTGTCTTTTAAATGTATGAATCGCACTAATCAGACAAATGTAAGACAGTTAATAAACCCATCAATGTCTATTCGTGGTGCATATGGACCAACAGTGAGCTGCTTCTCTTCAAACTGTGCAGCAGCTAATTAAAAGGACTAGACACACACACACACACACATCGACCTGCTTTAACTCCAGAAACATAACGCCAAGTGTTTATCTCTAAATGTGTCCTTCCACTCCTATAACCTCCACCGTGGCAAAATGACTGTTTATGCATATTGCAGCCTTCCACTTGACAATAACTGTACTTTTATGGAATAAGTGTTTTTGATTCCCATTGACTCTGTTATTGGCTTCTCAGAGGCAGCCCCCACTGCAATTTTAACCAGATTGTTTCAATTATGGGATTGTTCATATCAACAAGTGGAAGAGTGGTTGTTTGTCCCTCTGAAATGCTGTTTTAAGGATGGACTGTTAAATTACACAATGTCCCATAGTAATAGTTCATCCTCTTCTGTGAGCAAGGTAATGGTTAATAGATCAGTCCTGAGGCTGTCATTAATAGAAAATATTTGACTACTTGATAAAAGGATCAAACCTACTTCCCTTTTTGATGTTGACTGCACCAGACTGCAATATCTTGCCTATCTGATGAATTGCTGTGAAATCTTGGACAGACATTCATAGTTCCCAGATGATGTATCCTAGTCCACCAGCATGAGGCTGACCCTCAGTCGACCACAATAACATTGGGGATGAGGATGCCTTTGTTTTTAATTAGCCTGGTACTAAACAACGACTAATGATCCTAAACTCTGGTGGGCCCCAGGCAAAGAAGTCCAAAAAGCCCATAAAGACAATTTACAGGTATTCCCTGAATGCCTCACATGTAGGCAATAGGTAGATATTAGCTACCCATAGATGCTATGGGTTTTTGCCTGTGGTTGCAACTAGCAAATATTTACATCATCAATAAAGCTATCGTTGTTTTCCCCCCATCGTGAATAGTTTGGTCTATAGAACAGCAGAAAATAGTGGAAAATCACAATTTATTTTAACCACCATCTTCACAAGGCAACCGTGACACCATGAAATATCTTGTTTGACAAATTGTGCAAAGCTCAAAGATATTCAGTTTCCCATGATATGAAATAGAGAAAATCAGCATATCCTCACATTTTACTCTCTAAGTAGAAATAAATGACTAAAGGAAAAAATCAGCTGTTATAATAGTGGCTTGTGTAATCAATAAATCATTTCAGTTCAAACACCAACATGTTGGTATTATCATTGACAACATGCTGGCCTGCTGACGTGAGCATTTAGCACTAAGCACTGCTGAGCCTCTCAGAGCTGTGAGCATGGCTTTAGACCCTTAGTCTTGTTAGCAGCAAGATGGTAGTTATGCAGATGAGTGACAGATCAGGCACAGGCTGTACTCATTACTCTCTTCATCTGAGATGGAGAAACAGAGTGGAGGAGGCTTTTAGAGAGTGGCTCTGAAACAGAAATGGATCTAAATCATTAGCATTTTCTCCTTTTTAACAGATTCACACAGAGAAGTTCTAAAACGAGTCTTATTTTGGCGGTGAAGGGTTAACCTCGGCCTATTTGATGGCCACCTTGCTAAATATAACCCCGAACCTCCTCCACATGGGCACGCACAAGCCTTCAACTGCACTCCTTCTGTCAACACTCCGACTCACACACTTTTTTCCCCCCACGGTGCACACACTCCAACAGGCTCATTTACAGTCTTGTCGTACTGCAGCCGCTCACACACTCATTTCTCAACACACCATTAATAGTTTAGTGAGTGTGGTTCTATTGAGAAGCCAGTTCATTCAGGCTCGGCACACAGCATAGTTTTGCCTGCTATTTCTGTCTCGCGCTAAAATGAAATGGCGGTAGTTGTGTCAACATTAGTAATTGCTTCAGTGATGCTCATAGTGCAGGAAATACATTTATACTTAATTTGTGCTTTTACTGTCAAACCTATGCTGTGTTAAAGAAGTTGGCAAAACACTTTTTTACCAAAAGTTAGATGTAGTCAAGGTCACAGTGACCTCCCAAAATGTGTCTTTGACCTTAAAGCAGCAGTGCACGATGCTACATTTTCAGCCATGTGTTTAGGTTATTAAGAACAGCCCCTGTTGGTGTGATTTAGTGACTCATTTCATTTCAAGGAGCACTCTGTTTTACAAATGAAGTTCAGTTTACAAACTTATGATAACAGTTAGACCAGTTGTCTCATGTTTTCTCTGGCTTGAACCTTCCAGTGTTAAAATGTCATCAGGGTTATGTCAGCTTTGGCTTGAGAGAGGAAGCTTGAATTGCAAACTAGAGGTGTGGGGTTTGAAAGATGAGGGTGTTAAGGAGGCCTTAAGGCTTGGATCAAAGATGCTATGCAGTTGCATAATGGGAAATGTAGGATCCAGTGTTTTTTATTTTTAGCTTGGTCCATAGTAAAGACTAAAAATCTAAATATTTCAGCCCCTGCTGCTTTTATTTTAACTGTTTAACTGTTCTTTTATTTTTTAAGTCTGTCTCTCACAAGTCAACTTTGTGAAAGTGCACTACAGAACAGTTGGAGCAGTCCATCAAGAGGAGAAAACACAAAAACTTGTGTATGTAGGACTCAGTGCCTGGACAAGGCTGTTTTATCAGTGGTGGAAAAAAGTAGATTCACCTACATCCTGGTTGTCATTAGACTTTGGCTCTCTAATGGATGACTGGATCTAAACCATGCCAGAAAATGCACTGTGTCATCACTCAGCTACCAGAGCCCCTTGCTGTGGAAAAAATGTGTTCATGTATATTCTTAAATTAATGTAACATTTCTTTTCATAACCAAAGTGTTTTTTGTGTGAGTTCACATCAAAATGCATTTGAATTTAGGCAGCACCATAATGATGCAGGTACTTTATGGCCTCACTGTTGCTATACAAGCATCTCTTTTTATTAACGGAGGTGATATGATGGATAATGATGAAAGCGAGGCTGGCTAATACCCCCTCTGCTTCCGTCTTTGTTTCTGCAGTAGGTGGAAATTGGCCCTTGTATTTGCAGCCCAGTTCTCATGCTGCACGACTGCTCTCTTCATTAAAAGGGAAGCCGCGTGCTCAAAGCTGCTTCAGATTATTACCATATGTCTGCAAAGCCCAGAGCTGAGCAGCAAACCGGCTTCCATCCTACCCTCTAATTTCTTATCCCAAAATTGGACATGTGGGTCGTTGTGTGTGACAACGTCCCTCCCTTCCCCGAGCCGGCACAGTACATTCTCACAGTATTTCTTCTCCCATTTTAGATGCATAATAGCAGTGCATCAGCCTTCAAGCAACACTGGGGAAAATATTATGCCTCCACTTGAGATATTGAACTGCATGTTGTTTTAACCTTCAGCTGTTTTTCATAAAAATCAGAAGTGCAAAGCATTGTCTCAGTGAAGCGTCTTATAATACGACTCCTTTTGCCCATTTGGGGTGTTTCCTCATTTCCAAGAGGCCAATGTGTGCATTGTACCTCCACAGAAATAACTGAGCTCATTCACCACAGAGCTGGTGCATTCATAAAAAGGCATAAATCTTTCAGGAGAAAATAAAAGGCGCGGGCACTAATTAATGCGGAAAAATGTCAGCCTTCTACAGTTTTGCGCAAAACATAAAGAAAGTTCCCTCTAGATGTAGGAGGAGGTTTAAAAGAGATCTTTGTGTCACTCAGTCCAAAAGCCATTGGCCCAGATTGCCCGTCCCAGCATGCAACTCACCTCTGCATGAATACAACACTTGTCTGATGGAGTGGGTAGAAAGCCCCCCTATCACCAGGAGATCCTACACAGAGCTTTAACATGAGCAGCTTTCCCTCTCACACACACACAGACACACAAGTTTTGTACAGTTTGAGAAACTTTGCCATGGATAGAGTCGAGGTTCAGGAAAGGAAACGGCGTATGAGGGTATTTTACTTGCTGCTGGAGATGAGTTTGCGACACCTTTTAGCAGCTGGATGTCTGTAATTTAGTCAGGAATAGCTTGGTTAAATGGATTAGAAGAGGGTAGCATTTGGTGCTTGACAGCTCTCAGTGGGTGGCTGATTAGTGGAGGACCGAAAAGTCTGCAGAATCAACAGAGGGGGGCATCGAAAGATTCAGAGACAGGTTGGCAATAGTGTTTGAGTTGTGGACGGAAGTGTAGTCAATAATATAACTTGTTGCCCACTTAAGACTGGCCTGTTAAAAGCTGGATGGCAGCAATGAGGCTTATTCCAAGTTTAGAAACAACAATAGCGAGGTAATGGATTGTACTTGAGGGAATTCTGTTGGCTGACTTGGACTGGCCTTGAAGTAGAATCAGACTTGGACAGAAGATTCAAAGGGTTTTGTGGTTTGGCTGGATGAGGTAATTGTGCAGGTGGAGATTTGGAGTAAACATATTGGCAGTTGGCAGGGTTTAAAGTTGATCTGGGCTGGCAGGGTTTATATTAAAAAGATGGTTGACAAGAGGGGTGGATTGATTGTCTGCAGAAGGTGCTTGGAGGGTCAGGGGCTGGTTCAGTTCACTGACACTGTGGGACAGATCCAAGCATCAGTTGTAAGGAAATGATTTCAACAGTTTAGCTACATTTATTACTGGTTAGCATTAGCTGGTTGAAGAGGTGACAATGTTCCTGTACTGGAAGAAGCGTGGAGCCTATGAGCTGGAGACGCTGCCGCCGTCCCCCTCTCAAGCGGGAATAGAGCGTTACTCCTGGTCGTCATCCCTGGACGTCATCCATGATCTGTGTGGTAAGATGGGGAACGAGGTGAATCACCTGACTAGGCGGTGGATTTGTGTTTGTGTGTCTGTGTTTGTCACATTGAAACAAGAAGCTGGGCAGTTGATTGGTTTGTGTTTGTCTTTTTTATTTCTGATTATTATCCATTAGATACCACTTTTTAAAGGTTGATTAAATATCACACAAAAAACAAAGGGTAAAATCTAGAAATAAATCAAATATTCATCAGCCTTTATGATTCTTGCTCTTATGATACATTTATTTAAACTGACATACATACATTACATGCAGTTACATCTTGTTTGCGAACAAACTGTGCTGTAAATCAAATCCTTCAGAAGTGATTGGATCTTCTTGTAGTGGATAAGGCTCAGTAAATGCATGGAGCCCAATAGAGCTAGTGTTAACAGTCAAAGAAGTTTATCAGATGAAAACAAAGCATCCACTTCTTACTGTGATACAGCTTGACTAGCTATGCACTAGCAAACATTGACTAACTTCTTTTTTTTTTTTTTTAAATCAATCATCACATATGATTGGATGTAACCGCCCCTGAGTTCAAGATGATATTAGTACTCAAAAATACTAAAAACATGCATAACAAGAGATTGGTTAACAGAGAAACACAGGACTAGCTAACTGCAGTTCATGTTGATTTCCATGACACACACACAAACCTGTGCATTCAGTCTAACTGCTTGAATGTGTTTTTACCACTTGGCTGATGTTGCTTGTCGTTACCTAAACAGTCACGAGCTAGAGCGAGCCCCTGCTCCGGCCGCTGCCCTCATTCGTCTCAACGCGACCTGGACAACGCAGTGTAACATTTAACATGGATCAGACATTACTTCACATAACTTTTCTGCAGGCAGATGATCTGGTTCACTTGTATTTTGAGCTGAGGATTTCAGCCTCATCATGGAAAGGTTTTTTTTTTTTTTTTTTCCATTGCTCTGCTCTTCCATAGAAGCACTCAGTGACCTGGCATGAAGACAATCTCACATGAGTGAGAAGAGAAGGGAAAGAGCGGATGAGACCAAGCTCCACAGATGAAATATTTACCACTGAAGAAGTGCATAGCTGAACTGAAATGCTTCCCTGTCTCCTCTCAGTGCTTTTTTTGACGTGGCACAGGGGCACTTGCTTTCCGCTGTGCCGCCCGATTTATGCCATTACTGAGGGGGAAGTGATAACACAGAGCTGGGGAGGAATGCTCTTCATCCTGTCCTCTCTGCCAGCCAGCCTCTTGGAAATCCGGCTACTTTCTGGTCAGCTTAAGGACGGTGCCTGCTGAGGCAGACCTGTTTGGCACAGACCGAAAAGAGGAATGCCACAGAGGGAACAGTGAGGCTTTGATCCTTACCTTTTCACCATCTCTGTAATTAAGCCCCAAGCTTCTTCTGAAAACATTTCCCTTCTCTGTTGGAGCCTTTGAGCTTCTCAGCTTTAAGAACCGTCCCCTTCTTCAAAACTCAGGAGAATAGAAAGGATTCTCTTTGATTAATTATAGTATGTATCAGCCTCTAAACCAGTCACAGCTCCCCCTGCCCGCCCATTCTTGTAACAGTCAGGAGGTAGAGTGGATCGTCCTCTAACTCTGTAGGGTTTGCGGTTTGATACCTGGCTTCTCCTGTCCTCATGTTGAAGTATCTTTGAGCAAGGCACTGACCCTAAGTTGCTCCCAGTGTGCAGGTCCTCAGCTGTAGTGTTGCGTCTTCACTTTCTGAACTACTCCATTGTATGAAGCCCTTAAGTTAAAATCAAAAATAAGAAATTAAAATTGGCAATTGAGGGAAGCTTTTGTCCAGTTGAGTTACATTAACAAAGTTTGGCTGTTGAGCTCTAATTCAGCTCAGTTGGTTGGTCCAAACTCTAATATCACAACAGCTCTATTATGGGGTATCACAACATTGTTCACAGAAATCCACGGTTCCCAGATGAGTCATTGCATGACTTTTCCTCTTATCATCAGGTCAAAATACTTTGTTCATAACTACTTACAGCATATCTGCCATCAGTCTGTCAGTTTTTATCTATGCAGATTGAATCCAACTCACAGTGGGTGTAGTAGTTTTAATAGTAATTAGGGCCGTATGCTACATTGGCACTGATCTCCTGGTTTGATTTGATTTCAACTTACAAGATCTCAAATCTGTTCATTTCAATTTGATTAGATTTTAAATTTACTTCTTGATTCAGCTCTAATTTGGACTTTGGGCAGTCATCATTGTCCTTCTACCTTCCTCCTATGCCCGTCGTTCACTGGGCCAGTGGAAAATATCCCCAGTGTACAAGCTGACATTCCTCAGGTCATACTCAGCCACGGGTTCCTGTAACAGCACAACCTAACCCTATGTTACTTGAAATCTAGCAACAATAAAGCCCATAAAAAGAATAGCCTGACACAAAAGGACACACGATGATATAATAATAACTTGTACTTGACCAATTACTGTACTTTCTGACTTAAATGCCCTAAAAAATTCAAGCTATGCAGTAATCCCCTCATGACCCCTCTTAAAAATAGTGACAGGGTATTGAGTTTTCGGCTAATACTCCTTAATGTAACAGTCCCATGGATACACATGGAGGGATTTTTTGAAAACTGTTCTTGCTTTAAATGATTCCACAATGAGTCAGCAATGTAAATTAGATATTATTTGTTTTTCTCCATCTCGTAAATTAAAAAAAAAAATGTTGACTGCTCCTCCACCCCGCTCTGGAAACGGTTTACACTTGTTGTTCTGCGGTTTTCAGTTTTATACACGGAGACCTGGGGTTTGCTCAGATGTGGTGGTGGAGAGGGAAAGATGGACGGGGGAGGGGAGGAGGTAGGGGTGTGTGTGATGATTTTTTTTTTTTTTTTTTTTTTTTTTTTTTTTAAACCACTGTGGGGGTAAAACAACATTATAAGCAGGAGGGCTGTGCCCTGCCCCCGCTTCCACTGAACCCTCAGCATTAGAAACAGCTGCAACCTGCTCGTGTTTTCACGTCTGCTCACCAGGCCTCGGATTCACCTGTAGAGGAAGGCTGTTGAGTTTCAGTTTATAAAGGTGTGTTATTCAGTGAAGTCTCACCAAGTGTGATATCATGTTTGAAATGTGATGTTAGATAATGGAGAGGTGTGTGTGACCATAGAAAGCCAGGAGTAACAAACACAAACGTTTGTGTTCTGTCATTAAACTTTAGTGTCTGAAATTTTCCCCATTTTTTTCCTGAAGGACTGAAACGAACTGTTGACACAAAGCAGAGCAGTTCACCTTATTCACTTTAAGTCACCCTCACATCTGTCTGGTCCATACAAAGCTGCTTAGCTTAGTTTTGCATTAAGAGTTTTCTTGCTCTGTCTCCTTGACTCTCCCCGCAGGTTATTGGGAAAAGTCACTGCTCCTGGCCAAGGAATTATCAAGCACATAACCCCAGAAAAACACAACTGTTCTCTTTGCCTTTATGCTAAACTAAGCTAATTGCCTATTTTCTTCATGTTTGAATGGAGTGTACAGATATTAAAAGTGTATCGATCTTCTCATCTAAGTCTAAGCAAAAAATCAAACAAGTGAATTTCTCGAAACTAGTGAACTGGTCTCTTAAACTTACTTCACCATTAACAGAAGCTCATAGACCCTCAGTAGCTCGGTGTGGTACTAACTTATGTGTCCACATATGGAGAGGATTCACCTGAAGGCCAAACCTGGAATATAGTTCAATGCGATTTAGTTTTTTTTTTTTTTTTTTTGATCAACTGTTTTATTGATACGTGAAAACCCAAATCCAAGAGGTTTATTTTCTAAAAGGTCAAGGTCACACATGGAAGGTCCTGCTTTTATCTGACCATGAGACTCAAATCAAAAAAACAAAGACAGTAGCAAATCTTCATATTTGAGCAGCTGAAAAACTGATGATTGAAATTTGATCCAATGAATTTATATCATCAGCCAGTCCTTTCAGCTTAAAATAACTTATAAATAAACCAAAATACAATGATAAATATGTTTAAAAACTGTAAAACCCATAAAAAATTAATTAGTTAAATTAATGCTATAAACCTTCTTTAGACCTGGATGATCATAGAGTGCATTTTCTTCATGCTATATCTATATTTGTTTATTCTTTGTGAAATAAATGTGTGAGGATTCATCAATTTATCATGAATTTAAAATTTTGATTAAATCCCCTTGACTTCCTGCTTGGGTTTATAGATCCGTCTGTTACCCAGAACATGCTGATAGGCCAACCTGCACTGTGTGGCTTCTTCACCTTCTTGTTTACTCATGCCACATTTTTCTATGGTCTAACTTTTCAGTCTCTGCTGCCCTGCATGTGCTGATATGACTCTCTCTTTGCCAGTTCTCCCTGTCCGTATGCCATCCGCCTGCCTGCCATCTGTGTTTGTGTCCCAGGAGTCTTTTCATAGCTGTCTCCTGGTGAGGAGGTGTATGTTGTGTTACATATGCAGCTGGGTGGGGTTGAATAGGCTCTTGCAGACGTGATGTGAAAATGAGAAGAGGAGTCTCTGCCTAAACAAATAAAGGAATAAAATCAGCACCTTCTGTATGTGCCCCGATGAGACCTCACCAAGGAGAAGCAAAGGATTTTTAACATTCCTCATAAAAATGTATCGTGGCTGAACGTGTGCTCGCCGCAGCCTCTCCCTGCCTAAGGATGGACTTCTGCTGAGGTTCTAGAGGGATGTGGTGGTGTTGAAATATTGCATTTTGGACCAAAAGTGTTTATAAGTCCTTAGCCTGTGTCTGAATGAACTGGGAACCCACCACGACGTCGCCATAATATGTTCGTTTGTGAACTGCCGTTTTGAAACCTCCAGTTTGTAATTTGGCTGTCGCCATCTTGGTTTTTAAAACCAGGAGAATATTTGGAGGAGAAGATGGAGCTGAGGAGGAGACTCAACATCAGTAATTCATAAACATGTGCTCTAACTTAGCAAAAGCCTGAAACCAGGCACTGGATGCTTGCGGGCTTCAACTAATATCTAATTTCAACACTAAGAAAATTATTAAATATACATCATAACCTTCCAGAGCCTGAGGTGACGTCTACAAATGTCTTCTTTGACAAGCAGTCCCAAAATTTCAAAGGTATTCAATTACAATCATATAAAACGCAAATTCTAACATTTGAGAAGATGGAAGCAACAATTGTTTGGCATTTTCTTGCTGGATAAATGATTAAAATGAGTTGATTAACTTTTCCCCAATCAACAATGCAATCAATATTTCAGCTCCAGTAACTTGGCCTTGCCTTTTAACAAGCACACACAAAGCTCTGACACTTTAAAACCACATTCATAGTTAAATTATATTTACATAATGAGGAGGTGGAGACTGACAAGTGGGATTACTTGGTGCATCTTGCGTGTTGAACTGTGCATTATTTCAAACTTGCCCTGGCTTATTTATGGAGGCCTAATGGAGCCTTTGCCCCAGGCAGTGTCTCTGTGCGGCAAGCGAGCCGGCAGAGAGCTGTGTAGATGGGATGCTCCACTGTCTCTTTAGTGTGCAAGCTCATTGTCTGCTATCACGTGTGTTTGTGTATAGTGTGTGCTTGTGTTTGCTTTTGGCTTAATCAGCAGTGCTGAGTTCAGGAATTCCAGTTCATCAGAGAGAGAGAAAGCGAGAGAGTCAGCAAGATATGAGCAAGTAGGAGAGAAGATGGAGGTTGAGCAGATGAGGGACTGAATTTATAATAAAACAGGATGGTCAGAGGGTCATGGGAGGCCAGAGTTGAGGGCAGGTGGGGATAGAGTGAATTTGAGGTTATGGATCAGTTAATTCAAATGAATGAGAAGTAACATGTAACATAAGCCATATAACCACGTTTATTTATGGTGCCTTCACTGCCTCATTTGACAAAATTGTTGTTGTGGTAGCAGGTCACAGTTGTCTACATTTGATCTATAAAATATCAGAAATGAGTGAAGAGGTCCATCATAAATTTACAAATAGAAAAAACGATGGCAATTATTTTGTTTTTTACATGTCCTTAAACTTTCATCATTTTTCATATCAGCTTGAAGTTTCCTGGAAAGAAGCATTTAATTAAGTGATAATTACGGGTAAAATACACAGTGATCGGTTGAGTTATAGTTCTTCAACCTGCACTTACTGAATTTTTGACAATTTGTGGGCATCAGAAAGAAACTGTAAATACATCATTGCCGTGTTATTACAGTTGAAATTAAAATGTTGCTTATTTACACATCCAGCAGAGACAGAGCAGCATTACCATTTGTTAGTTTCTGTCGATCTGATGACTGTAAGCCCAGTTCTCAGTCTCCCTATAGCTCTTTTTGCTTTTGATCCAGTTAGGTGCTAACTTTGTCTGTTTGGAGCTTGTTCCCAGAAAGATGGTGTAGTCTACATTGGCAATTTTAGAGCTGTTTACTTAAAAACGTACTGATTACAGTGTCGACACTGAACCTCATCAGTAAGGTGTTGGTCAGGAAAACCAAAAACCAAACCAAAAGATGCTAAACCACATTTCTAGAGCTGAGAGGAGCTGCATTTGGGTGACAATTATTTGTGGCTACACTAGAAGTGACCCCTTGTACTGGGACAAAACATCATTCAAACAAGTGCATTTCAAGCATCGACTGGCCTTTGAAACTTTGGACGACCCAGGGTCTTGTTGTGCTTAGATCGGTCTGCAGCGTCCCTGAGTTCTCACCACTGAGGCCCAGTAACTTGTCTGTTGGAAAGCTGTGAAGTCTCACCGTGGTGAAGCAGGTTCTGCCTCTTTGGGAAACGCTCCATAAAAGCTGGAGGCTCCCTCTGCAGCCTGCTGCTTGTAAACCCTGAGGGAGCCATTAGCCTGAGGCCTGCTGGCAGAGGCCACATTCAGAGCTGAGAGCGCGTCTCGGCCTGCTCCCAGAACAGCAGAGACACAGGACAGACCTTTTTTCTCTTTTCCCGGAAGGTGATGGAAGTTTGACAAAATACACTCTGCCTCGGTGGGATTGTTGAAAGGCCTTTTTAGCCTCGCTTGCGGCATGGCCCTCAGGATGGCAAAGCTGATTGGTCGGGTTTGTTGCATTGGTTCAGACTGAAATATCTCACTATTGGATGGATGAGTGTGAAATTTTGTAGAGACATTCAAGGTCCCCAAAGGATGAATCCTATTGCAAAGGATGACTTGACTTGACTTGATGCTCCCCTGGCTGTTCCTGTTGTGCCACCATCAGGTTATTGTTTTGTTATTGTTTTATTATTGGCCCTGTTTTTAGTGCAAGTTTTCACTTGCACTGTGAAACATCTCAGCATCTTCTGGACAGAGTAGCGCCAAGTTTTAGACATTCATGGTTGTTGTCATGGATGTTGGATGGATTTTCATGTATTTTGGTCCATCCATTCTCGTCTTTGATGATCCCTTACCTTTTCCTGATCATGATCAGAATTGAAATACTTGGAAAACCACTGACATTTCAGACTCAGCTACCTTGTGTTCAGTGTTGCTTATTTGCTTACCATCAGCATTTTAATTGTGAGTATGCTAGCATGCTGACATTAGCATTAAGTTCAAAGCACTGCTGTACCTATTTACAGTCCCACAGAGCCACGATCATGGCTGTGGGCGCTTGTTTTTACTCCTCTTGAGTAAATTCCCTGTCGACAGGTTCACCCTTTCTTTCCCAGTGGGGAAGCTGTGGCGTGCACCAATTATGCTGTTTCTTTACCCTCCTCTCTACATGCAACCTTGACCTGTGAGTGTAGCTGTAGCCAAGTGGTGACTTGTTTCTGTATGCCAGCTCAGGGCAGGCCACCGCTGTTTTTACCACTTCTTTCACGGTGACAAGTTATTGTTTGAAGTCCGGCCTTTAAAGTTCAGCCACAAAGTGACTTCATTTTCTAGCAGCAGCCCGCCTCCATAACTGATGACTTAGTAATGATGTGTCATTAATGCCTTGGCCAAATGGGGAGAATGTGACCATACAATGAGCAGGTTATCTGAGCTTTCTGGAAAGCTTTAGTACAAAGTCATGTCATGCCTGGAAACTGGAGACTTTCTGCAGCAAGTAACCTCTACCATCTGTCCCACCCCCACCCCTCAGCTCTCTCTACTTCCCTGCCTTACTCTTACTTTCTCCTTCCTACACGTGCACTGTGTTTTTTTTCATTAGACAGACAGGTAAATATTGGTGTGCTCAGGCTGTCTGTTATGATATCTTTATCGTGTGTGTACACATAGAAGATATAGCTGTAAACACTGCCTTTTATCATTCTCTCAAAGCAGCGTTGGCCAACTAGTCAAGTAGATTTTAGAGGTTTATTTGACAACAGTGATTTGTTATTGTAGAGACGAGATCAGGGAGTGAAACCACTATGGGAGCACTTTCGTAGAAAAACCCAGAATGGGGGGCTTCCTCTCATTTGCTCAGCGTTCTTCCTGTCTCTTTGGTCATTATTCATTTCTCTCTGATCCCCTCCCAACAGCACACCCCACCCTCTTCCCTCTGTTTACCTTTCCTTAGAGAAATCTCTTTAAGCAAACGTCTTTTTTTTTTTTTCATATCATGACATGGCTTCTTAGTCTCTATTACTGTGTGAGAGTGTTTCTTGCGCTCAAGTCCTCCCTCCTTTCCACCCATCCTTATGTAAACACAGGCAGTGACTTTAGTCTCAGTGTCTACATTTTGTTTTTACAGCTTTACCAAGAAAGGTGTGTTAATGGATGTGCGTCTGCTTGGGGGGTTGATTTGGTGTTTTAGTGATAAAGAGAGCTGTCAAACTGACTTGTGTGTTCTGTTTCAGATGACAAGCCCGTCCAGGAGGAGGACTGGGTGGTGTGCCAGCACCCTGAGTGTCCCGAGCGTCGCAAGGCCTCCAAGGTAAGACACTTAAACCTGAAGGAGGGTCTGTGCAGGGACTAGAAGAGTGTCCCTAGAGAGTTTCTTTGTGTCCTGGAAAAGTGTCTTAAATCCTATTTTAAGTCTTACTTGAAACAATTTTGGGGGAAAAAAACATATTTGTGTTCTTGCTGAGAACTGGACAAGAGGATTGATGCCACTCTCGTGTGACCAGTGAATAAGAAGCTTGCTGGTTAGCGTAATAGTTTGTATCAGCTGCTAGCAGTAGCTCATATTCAACTGATAGGAGTGGTAATTAATGAGCTTACTTCCTGAACATTTCCTATAGGTTACTGTAAAAATGTTTCTTCAACCGCTGCCAAACCAGTCACACAGGACCCAAGGTATTCACGTGTGACAGTTGTGACAGTGGCTAAACAGGTCGGTTTCCTCTTTAAGTGACAGTGAAATGTTGTTTTACAGTAGCTAGATCAAGAGTAAAGACGGGGAAATAAAAGCATCAGATGTCCCTGGCTCGATTCGAACAGGGGCTGTTGGGATTAGAGACCACCCCCCCAGTGGTGTAGTGATGTCTTGGCAGGTGGGTGCACTGGGTGGACTGTGCTATCATTCAGGCCCAGTGCAAATTTTTTAGGGGACTTATTATATATTGCCTCACACCCCCCTAAAGACTGAATACAGGGAACAAAAAGTCTCAAAAGGTTTGCAGTAAACTCCACACATTAGTGTACATGAAAGACTGTGACATGAATGCCTTTAGTCTTCAAGATGTGCCCTGATATGTATAAAGTCCCCTGCCCAGAGGTGGGTGTTCACTGTGTACCTGCATAGATGTACCACTGCACCTCTGGTCTGCCCAAGAAAAATTTGCTGTTTCAACAATTGTTCGAAAATTTACCTTTGTTGAAAGTGACAAAAAACTCTAGCAGTAGTAGGAGTTATGGGAATATAGTGTGAGGTTGTTATAAAGCTTACAAAAGCAGTAGAAAGAGGAGGCTGGGTGGGAAGGTGGATCACTCAACAAAAAAGACTGACACAAGAGACCATGATGACGAAGTTTCCCTAACATTACCAAAGTAGTCATTTTAACCACCATGAGGTTTCCCCAACTTTAACAAGTATTTATTTTAACCCAAACCAGGATCTTTTCCTGATGCTGACCAAACTTCAACCTCAAAATGCTTTTACTTCTGCAACAGTGATTTGGAAGAGTTTTGGCAGGAAATTATGTCGCTAAGCTGATAAGGGGGCGCCAGATCAGAAAATGCATATGTCACTCTGAAAGCAACTCCAAAGAGCGTAGCAATTTACAGGACTTGCCTTGAACTCCTCAGCCACAAGGACTCCTCAAAAACTGCTTTTTTTTACTGCCACTTGAACAGGAACTGAAAGTAAAACAGCTTTTAAATAAAGATGCAGACAATGTTGACCACATCCCTATAACTCCTGTTGGTCCCCCTGAGCTTTTGACCCAGAGGTTATTGCATCTCCCTTGTGCTACATTAGAGCACAGTGAAGGTGAAGCAGAGTGGCGACGCTGCTTTTCTTCTTTAGGTGTTAAAAGGGGCGTGAGTGTCTGGGCTCTGTGTCTGTCCACCAGACTGTGAAATGAATTATTACTTTGAAGCCACTGGTTTCTGAAAATGGGAGTCTGGCCAGAAGACCAAGGGAAACCGACATAGTGTCTGGTCTGGTCTGCGGGTCGGTCTCTTGGGTTGTTTTGGTTTGCCGGCTCACTCCTGCCACCAGAGCTGGGCATTAGATGGATTTTCCCCTTGAATCGAGATATTGTCCCCCGCTGTCTTCTCTGTGGAAACAATAGAGAGGGAAAAAGACAGAGAGAAAAGAGTCATTTCAGACAGCAGGCACAGAGAGAAAGGGTGAGAGAGATGGTTATATATAGTTTTTTCTCCATGGCAACTGAGAATAATAAAGTGGGGGAAGAAGAGAGAGCCAAAGAGCTTAACCTGAGCCATCCTGGCTGCCTCCTTCCCTGCTCCTCACATTATTGAGTCTTCCATCCACATTTCTCCTGACAGACAAAAACACTCAAGACTATCTGGCCCCTCTGGCATCACCGAGTCCCTTCTGTTTGTTTGCAGAGTTGTGAATGAGTCGTGCTATATATAATATGGGGGGTTGATGTGATATGGGGGGGGTGATGTGGAACAAAAGCAAAGTCTAACACCACCTCCCTCCTTGGTCAGGGTCAGGGTTGATGTTATTATGTAAGGGGATTAAGGAAAGACTTGTAGCCCAGTGCGGTGGATGGATGGACAGACTGACAGCAGATACAGTTGCTAAAAAGACAAGAGAATTGCCCAGGAGATGCATTTTTACCCATTATCAAGAAACTGATTTTGATCCTGATCAGCAACTATTTTTGCATTGTTCAACAGGGTTTAGTTCTTTGTTATAATCTATGTCTCTTTAAATGTACAGAACTTCACTGTAAAAAGCAGCTAAGCTGTGGTGCTGGTCATGGCAACATGTAACATGGAGGGTAACTACAGTACAGTTTCCCATAATTCAATATTTTTTTGGTTAATTACATGTGTTGGTGATCACCTGACCTGTCAGGGTGATTAAAATCAGCTCAGACACAAATACAGGGACAAGTTGGTTCCTATTATTTTATTGGAAAAGCAAAGTCACAAGACAGCTCCTCAATTTCAGAATTGTAGTTTGTATTAAAGATAAAGTGAATTTACCAGCTGTCTATTCAAAAACAACTTAACCTATAACAAGTTATTGAACAAAATGATTCACTTATCATTGATCTTTCTGTCCTACAGTTGCCTATTGTGACGCTGTAAAGGCCAAAACAATGACTTGAAAGACGCAATAAAGCTGCACAATGAGCAGTGACCTCTTTCACATGCATGCGTGTGTTTATTTGTTCCATTGTCAACACAAAAATCCTCATTATAGCAGCTTTAAACATTTCACGGCACAGAATGAAAGAGAGACTCTTTGTCAAGGTCAAACTTGAGACTCAGGTGTCAGCAGTTCAGCTCAGTGTGTCAACAGAATGGAGGCATATTTCCGCTACAAACAAGTATTTTTGTGTTTGTATTTTGTGTTAGTAACTACTTCAGTTCACTTTGTCGATCTGTTTTCACAATGAACCACATTAAATCCCTATGATTTAATCATGTAAGATACTTTTTATTAACACTATATTTTAAATTATTTAGTTTATAATAGATTATTTCATCATATTGCATGGGTCATTTGTTTTTCACTGCTAGACCCCACAATAACCCTTTTGTGCTCTAGTAAAGAGGGGATATCCTGAGATGTTACAACTCTTCTAATCTCTGTATTTTCGTACATTGAGGTGTGAATTGGGAACATAGAGAAGCTGAGTCATGTTAGTTTTGGCACTTCCAGGCTGTAAAAAAACTCATTTATTGAGCAATGTAATATTTTCAGACAGTGTATTTCTCATTTAGTACAATCTTTTGACTGTTGCTCAATAGTTATGAGTGTGTTGCCTGTAACAAGCTTTAAACAGCAGGGGGCAACGTCATGGCAACTCTGACCTGCAGGGCTCAAGCTGCTACTCACCCACTCTGCATTTCCACGAAGAGATGGAACATAAATATATCCCCTGACTTTAACCCACTCCACCCACTGAACAGATTTAGATGCATCAAAGCATTTTTTGCTCTGAAAATGAAAAAAAAAAAACCTTAAACTTTAATATTTCATTTTAAGAGTTTTTGAAAGTTCTCTGAATAGTCTCTTTGATATCCCGGCGGCTTGGCAACAGGACACAGAGCAGACACAAACACAGACAGACAGACAGAGAGAGGATCCTAGGCCTGGTCCTGTGCTGCATTTAAAGCATTTTATTCCCAGACAGCAAGTCCTGCCTTTGGTCTCCTCCTGCCATATATCAGGCCCCTGACAGGGCTGTGTCTCCTCCAGCCACAGTGTGACTGGCCTGGAACTGAATGAGTTCACCTGCACCATAATTTACTAAGATCGCACCAGGTGTCATCCTCTGTACTTGTGCTGTTGTAGCTCAGCGCTGTCACCACATTACACAACAGCACTCAAAGGTTACTCAAAGGCTTTTAGTATCCAAAAGGGCTTTTTGGCCTATTTTGAATACTTTTTGGAAGTCCGTGGGATTTAAAACCAGCCTGCAAGTGTCCAACTGGAAGATGATGTTGGATTCAGTGTTAGTTCTTGGCTGAGTTGGTGGGATTCATTTCAGATTATGCTGGTTAGTGCTCGGTGCTAGTCTGAGCTTGCTCCCTGGATCTCGACTCCCACATAGAACAGCTTATTATCCCTGATCGCTAACCCCCTCCCTCCTCCTTGCTTCAATCCCTGTCTCCTTCATTTAGCTCCCTCCCTCTCTCACTTTTGACAGGACAGGACCAGACAAGACAACTCGTAAGGTGTGGGTCGCCATGGTAACGGGCCTCTCCCAGCCCAAATAGCTGTAGGCGTGGGGATAATGTGAGGAGAATTGGGGTTTGACTGAAACAGAGAGGATGAGGAGAAGTTTCAGTGGCTTCGATTCTCAGGATGTCTATCTCTCTCTGTCTCGCTCTCTTTCTCTTTCTGTCTCTCTCTCGGTCTCTTTGGAAATGCGTTTCCATCCACCTGTTTTTATGCACCCTTGATTTGTGCATTTTAAAAAATGGAGTATAAATGCCAGAGAGAGAGAGAGAGAGAGAGAGAGAGAGAGAGAGAGAGAGAGAATCAAAAATGTGACAAAGTGCAGTGGAGGCTATGATGTAGGTGAAGCACGTGTGTTATTCGTCACTCAGGCTTCCATGGATGAGACAAAACCTGGCTGGTGTGTCTGTCTCATGCCATCACTCACTCCTTGATCTTGCCTCCCTTTGTGTTTTTTCCTTTGCCTCTCATTCTCTCTTTTCTCTCCATTTTTCTGTCTCCATTCAGTCACACGTTATGAGTAATTCTCTGATGATATTTACAGGGAATTGATATTATGTCTATTAGTCATCTGGCACAGATACAGTCCTGTGATATACATCACACAGAATCAGTTTATTACTACTGGTTGACTCATTCAACCTATAATTGTTTATTATTTTTGTACAAATATAGACTCACTGGACCTGCTGATTTAACCTTTGCTTGCTGCTCGACTGATCTTCTTGGGCCAAAATCTCACCTAACTGACACTGACAAGGAGCTGCTGACGCTACTCAGTGAACACCCTTATTGGGCTGGATGCCCACTTTCTGTATTCATCTGAAGCCTGAAGGGTACAAGGTATTAGGTGGCATTTCCTGGTAGAGGTAGATTAAGTTCTGGGTGTCATGCAGTCACACTAACACCCTCCCAGAAGCCTGATTGTGATCTATCCCTCAGTCTGCAGGTGCTCACTTCTCCTGCAAGGTGGGAGTAGACAGTCGCTCAGCATGTGTAGGACTATTTAGAACAGCTGTGTGTTACCTACCTCTCCTCCTCGTCCCTGTTGCTTTTAAGGGATATTTATATAAACATGTTCATGTTCTAAAAGGTCTTGGTGGGCAAAACTGCCATTTAATTCATAGATTTCTTTCTTTGCTTGTTTCTGTTTTGCTGTCATAGTTGATTAAATTCAGAACAGGAAATTATAGGAAAATATAGTATGTTCATCAGTTTTGCTTGATTGCTGCCCACATGTATTCCACACAGCTTGTATTGTGCTTTACTGACTTGACTGACTGCAGACTACAGACTCTTTAAATTGGTTTTCTGGGAAAAAATGTACGAGGATGTGACCTCAGCTATAACTGTGAACTTCTTGGAAAGTTTACTTTATGAAGTAATGCAACCCCACTAATGGAAATGGTGGTCTGCATCGCTCTGATGACCATGGAGTCATTTGGACATGAGGGGAGATGAGGAAAAGTTACCTAATCATTCTTTAGCATGAAGCTGACTGTTAAGAAACTTGGGTGTTAATTTGTTTGTTAAAGGAAGGGGTGAGTGGGCACACTCTTTTCCAGCATTTCATTCCCAGCTTCACATTCACAGACATACACGTTCACACTAAACAGCCGCTCAGCAGACAGGTTTTCCGCTGCTGGGCTGACCAGAAATTCGGGGTTTGTTATCTTTCTTGATGTTTTTACTCAAACTACTTTAGGCAGGGTTTTGTTTTAAAGGAAGGAGCCTAAAGCTGAAATTATAGAGGAACAATATCCTCTAACAGAGTTAAAAAATAAATAAATAAAAAATCGCTTTCATTCATGTAGTGTCAGATGATTTGAGCAGTGCTTGCTGGTGGATACTATTGGATACTACTCCGACCTGAATAGTGCTGCTACAGTTCAATTGATTTGATTTTTGGTTTATTCACTAGAAAAAGTAACATAAGAATTCACACAATTATCACAGTAAGTAGAGTAAAGCACTGCTTGTTTTTTTAGGTATTGTCAGTTTAATGGTACCCTGTGGGGTTTTTGACCTTGCATACCAAAAATTAGCTGTGTTGGTATGAGTGGTTCCCTGTTTTGTTTGTACACACAATCTCTTTCAACAGTTGGTAGCAATAATGTGCACAGGAAATGTGGCAATGTAACAAAAAGACAGTGTAGGCTGTAAGTCAGCAAACATGTTTGTAAGCAATGCTTGCTATGGAATAAAAAATAAAATTGCTCTACAGATGTTTTATGATTTTTTTTTTTTGACATGTTTATCTTGGCTGAACAACAAAGACACAGTGTGTTTTGGAGCATAAACAGAACCTTTGTTTACCTCCACGGGGTACCTTTAATGTTGCCTACAAGTTCATATTTTGGGAGGATAATGAAGCATACATACACAAGCATGTATCAATACACATCCTGTTGCATCAGTACACATCCAGCACAGTCTGCAGTCTAATGAGCAAAAAGTTGTGTAACATCTAATACTCAAAAGCTTGAAAACTCTAAAGTTTAATAATCTTGGAGGTGTGGACCTGGTTTATACCGAGGCAGCATAACACTAGAAATAACCAGCACTGGTGTGGACGTCCAAGTGCATCATAGAATCTAGGACTGCGCCAACTGCACTGACAGACTCACAGTGCAGTATAAACATACATGTATAGGCCTTTAGAGCCAAGCTACATTGCAAATCAACTGAAGTTATTGATATTGCGACATTTTATAAACATATACTCACGCATGTGTCATGGTTAAAAACAGCAGTGTGTGTTGTGGCCCTGTTGGCAACATGCATCAGGCTTTAACAAGAGTGGAAACTACACAATGAAGCTAAAATGAATTTAAAAGCATGAAAGTTTTTGGTGCACCTGGGAGAAATGTACTTAAGCAGCTTCTGCGTGAACCTTCGAGTATTTCATTCGGTGGAAAAATGCATCTGGATCTGATCGACTGGCTCTCTCTTCCATTTTAACACATTGCTCTCAATTCGCTGGTAACCATCTCCCTGTTTGGCTCCGGTTTGCCTCATTATTGAACTGCGCTATATGAACCATCTCAGTGAAGGAAAACCAACGCAGCATTGACAGACAGAAAATGCAGCTGTGAAATACCTCATGTAAGTATGGAAGTCGGTTCAAGAGGTGTTCATTACCTTATGTTTTAGATGTAATCATCATCTTGTGACAGTGAACAGTGTGTTTACAGTAGGATGATGTCACCACCCATTAATGAGACATCTTGAAAATAATTTGCATGGGAAAAACCAAATTCATCATCAGTCTTGCTTAAAAATAAGGCTTTGTTGCTAAACATCAGCTGGATTGATTGTAGTCTACATGTCAAATGATGAGAGCTAGGATTTCTATCTAAAGTGCATGTAACACAGTGTAGCATGCTGCCACGCTTGTCCTGTAAAAGACAAACATCTTCCCAGTGTTACTCAGACAAAATATTCCTGTGTTTATGTGGACATTTTTCTCCAGTATATTAAGGCTGTTGTGGTGTGGATCCCAGCCACCCCAGCAGGCTGCAGCAGGCAGCTCCATCTTGTGCAGACACACACACACTCTTAATCTGCTGCAAGCCAGTCAGCGGGTCTTCAGCCCAGCTGTACTTTTCCAGTCCTATGAGAAAGGGCAGCCGATGACTCGGTTTGATCGTTAGTCACTTTACGTCACACCACAGTCACTGAATCTCATTGATAAGACCAGTGATTTTAACAGAGTAGGATGGTGCTCATTCCAAGGAAAGTAACAAAAGCAACAATGTAATTTGTTTATTAAGAAAATGTGTTTCATCACTTTAACCCAAAAAACCAAAACAAGATGAGTTTTGACTGAAACACACGTCATTATCTTAAAGTGAGACAGTGGCACATAACTCATCTGCCTCTTACAAAACAAAAGTCCAATTCTTAGGCAATAAAAACATACTCTTTAAAAACTATGGCTTTTTTTTATGACCAAAAGCTTAATATAGTTAATGTAAGCTACTGTTAGCAGAGTTTATATAGAGGCTGCTCTTATTGAGTCAGTTTGCTGACTTTTGACTGTTAAACAAGCATGTAACTGACACTTTCACTGGTTTTATCACATATTTGGTGTTTCCTGCTTGTATTAAGACTCTCATTCAGTCGAGTCATTTCATTTGGCTGCTTAACCTTGTAAACACAAGACTGAGATGACGATAACAAGGTAGAGAAGATGCCATAACTCACAATTGAATAGTCTTAATATCAAAAATGGAGCAGTCAACAAACGCATTTCAACTGTAATCCAACATCAGTGTAAGAGACTGTGGTAAATTGGATAATGTGTCTATGTGTATATATATGTGTGTGAGTATGTGTATATATATATATGTGTGTGTGTGTGAGCTGCCGTTTTGAAGCCTCCAGTTTGTAGTTTGGCTGTCGCCAACAGTTTTTTTTTTTTTTTTTTTTTTTTTTTTTTTTAAAACTGGAAGAAACTACATTTGGATGAGAAGCTGGCACTGAGGTCAAGTGAGGGGTGGATCTGACCTGATCTGTGCTTTCTCCAGCAGGTTTCCATTTCTGTTACAGTCCATTACACAGTAGCCCCAGCCTAATACATACCATGCTTTATGGTCTATTTTTCTCTAAATGGGACCATCATTTAAAAAATGAACATCTTGTATTGAAGAATACTTAAAACTAGAGACTCAGGCTGTAAACTCATTAGGAGAATGTTTACTTCAGTAATAAATCAAGTGAAAAGTAGGGCCATTTTCCCATAGACTTAAATACAATCTAATTTCTTTTTACAACCAGTGGAGTCACCCCTTGATGGCCATTAGATAGAGTCCAGGTTTAAGGGTCTTCAAGCATTGGCTTCACTTTTCAGCCATGTAGTCTACATCCACTTTTACATACCGTCTGTGAATTCATGTCTGTGAATGAACCACCATAGGGGACAAGTAGTAGTTGCTAACATGTAGCCACGCCCCCTATGGTGGTTCATTCATAAATATACCTCATCAAGCAATCGCATCTATTAAGGTCCCCATATTATTATGTATTAAGATTCTTCAACTGTGAGTGTCGGCATTTTCTTCATAAATTGACATATACAACATATAACAATCCAGCAGATATGATTCTATTATCATTTATTTGGATCAGGTGGCCACAATCTCCTCTAGCTCTGTTTTTGTTCCACACATTTGTTGCTGATGGTGCAGAGAAATAAACCTAATGAGAGCAATTTAAGTGATTCACAACATGCAAGATGGGGTCACCACTGAGTCCGGTGATAATTATGTGTGGCTGAATCACCACGAATGAGTCCTTTCCCATTGCACATAGTCATTTCATCCACTGTTGATATAGAAATATTTATTAGATTTAAAGCAGCAGACTGACGAGGATCTTAGGAAATGAAGGGAATTTAAATGTCATCATCCTGTTATTTCCAGATGTGGCCACGGTGGCTGCTGTTCTGCAAAAATTATAGTCTGTTCATCAGTTATGCGCTGTTGCGGGGGGGGGGACTTTACGTTGTCGTAAAATGTCCCTCAGAATTTAAGATCACAGACACAAAGCAATGATGCAATCCTAGTGAAATGTGGGAAAAGCAGAAGGATGTCCACCAGGGTTAGTGGAAAGATAACAAACAAGCTGGACATTGTGTTATGTTTGTCCATAGACTGTCTGTCAGGGTAGTACAAACTAGTAAGGGGTGGTGGGGGTGCACTAGTGACGCCAGTTTAACCCTCCAGGAGCATCCTAGTCAGGAAGTAGCATCGCAGCAGACGGGAATAACAGGAAGGGGGTACCTGACTGACGCTCCAATGGAAACAGCCTTGTATGGGCCAACCGGTACACCCAGGGTTCAAAGCCTTAAGAGAAGGCCCCCAGTGAGGAGATGGGTTGCAAAAACAACCCCCCCCCATACACATCCCCTCTTAAATCCCTTGCATGCGAAGAGTCATCTCATAGCAAACCTCACTAATTGTTGGTTTGCTCTGAGTGTTTTGAGAGTGTAAACAAGCGCTGCTTAATGAAACGCTCTGAGAATCAGTCTTCTCGGCTTAGTTAGAGAGGCAATAATAAGCTTTGAACAGTCTCCAATTCAGAATCTGTTATTATGGCTGTGGAAGTGCGTAACGCTCGCTCCCTAAATCGCTCTTAAGTGAAGCCAGCCACGAAAACTGGAACTTCCAGCAACATCACGGGTGAAATATTTGGCTTCGGTTCCTCCTCTCCACACATCTTTTTCTCACACCAACTTGCTCATCTGTGTCATCTTCATACCCTTTGTTTCCCCCCTTTATTGAAGTGCTCCTGTGAGGACCTGAAGGAATTTGGAGCTTATGGTTATTGAGGTTAATGCCAAGGTCAGGCATCAAGAGAGGACACTCATTTTCAACCCACCCACCCCCAACAGTGGCCTTGCCAATGGGGTCTAATCCCTCAGGGTAATTGCATCGCTGTTGTCCACTCTTTTAAATATAGCCTCCTCTAATTAAGGCTGACAAATGGGGGTGGTGGGGCAGACATGGATTCAACAGGTCGCCTTGTTTTTAAAGACACAGAACAAGGGGAGGTGGAGTTTGAGCATTAAGACCTACTACAGCCCACCCCCCATCTTTACTGATTCCAAACACGTGGCCCTCAGCCTCAGGGGTCCGAATTGTTTTTGTGAGCTAGCTAATGATGGGTGACTTAAACGCAGTTCATCTTGGATTAACTTGAATGACAAAAGAACAGAGTATTGGGTTCAGTGTTTGTGGTTCAGCGCAACAGACTGCGACAGGATACTTAGGCCATAAAACATGCGCGCCCCCACACAACACTACACCCTCCCACACACTGCATCACACTGCGACTACAGAAACACAGCCTTCAACTATACTGATAACCGCTTTTTTAAAGTCCAAAGTGATGTTCTTGAATTGACCAAAAAGTATTTTATTTATTATACATCTGTTTAGCAAATCTTGATATTTGAGAAGCCAGAAAAACTGAAAATGCTCAGATTTTAGAAGATTTGACTGTCAATATGAAACATTACATCAAAGCTATCTCATTAACAAATTAATCTTGTAATGGATAAGTAGACTTAATTAATTATTAGTAATTATTGAAGAGCTGCGATTTTTAGACTGGATGAAAGACGATGATGTCCAGGCTTTGTTGTCCATTTTTACATTTGTGTGACGTCTTAAAAATTATGTGAAAGGCGACAGTTTAAATACATTAGGAGACTAATTTGCTTAATCACTGACAGGGGCTTTGACCATGCTGTGAAAACACAAATCACAATGTGCTGGAGGAACTTTTACCCCCTGGGAAAGGTCCAGGACAAAAAAAAATTAAAAAAAGTTCTTGGAAAAATCAAAGTTCTTGGAACTTTTGTTGGAAAAGAAGCTAAAGCTCCTCAAGAGACATAAAGATGTACCTTTGTTCTCACAGGACGAGGAGTAGTATGATGTGTAAATTGACTCTGACACACAGAAGTTTGTGGTTTAAAATATTTTTTTTTCTTTTTTTTTTCCAAATCGGAATCGGGTTTATTTCCAACTAGGCTTTCACTTACAAGGAACTTGTTTTGGCGTTAAAGTGGATAACCATAAAAATAGTATATTTAGGGGTAATGATTGAATTATGTTGGGTATGTTGTGTGTCTGTGCACATATGCATTACACAATTTGATGACGATGTTGATAATGTAATAAAAATAGTGATTTTATAATGAGCAATGCCATTGTAAGGATAATGAAATAGCTAAATTCTACATATTTGAATGTACGCAGCATCAAATCCATGATAATACAATGCAAATACAAAATAATATAATAATTATGATTGTAATAATATAAGATAATTAATTTAGTAAGGGTTAGGGAGAAGCCACACAAGAACACTGGAGCAGCAAAATTCAAATCAATATTTAGTATTAACTGTATGGGAATGTTGTTTGTGTGGCAGTTGTTTGCACAGATTCACTTCCCACTCTTCCCCTGGTCGGCACAAGTAAGACACCAAGCTGAACTCACTGACCTGTATTTCCCACAGGGTCACAGTTCAAATTAAGCACTAAGTCAAGCCGGGGAGTTCTGCACAGGTGACATGTATAAGAGAAAATGTGACAACCGCTCACGGCATTCACATGAGATCTGGACCATGAAACTTCAAAGAAGTGTTTGTCAGATGGAAAAATTTGCCCGTCTTAAAAAAAAAAAAAATAGTTTCAGTGGGAGTCCACATGAGTCAGCCAGGATGTGTGTGAGCTTGTGGGGGTGTGATTGAGAAGGTAGGCGGGGTTGATGATTTTTTTTTTTCTGTGTGTCTTCCCAGTTGACTGCTGTAGTAAACAGAGTGAGCCTCTCAGCCTCTGTCACATTCATTCGATCCCACCATCCGTCACATTAACTCCGTCCATTGTTTTCACCTCGGAGTTTGGGATTATTTTAGAAATTGACACATCCAAGGGACTACAGAGCAAGTTTGATCTCAGGCTGGGACTAAAACCTTTACCACCTGCTGTCGATTGGGCCTTGGAGCTATTGATTGGTTCTTCTACTGAACTCAAAGGGGCTGCCTTTCTGGGGGAAGTGGTTTTTCTATGGTAGGTAAATACCAAATCTAGCATTATGCATTTGCTTATGTTGATGGTGTTTTCATTTATTCTCTGTAAAAACAAAGAGTAGCAGATTTAAACCAGGGCTGTAATTAGCAATTTTTATTATTCAATTAATCGTCATTTCTATAAAACAGTAGAAAATGGTGGAAAGTGTCTGTTTTAATTCTCGAAAGCTAAAGGGGACTTCATCAGATGTCTTGTTTTGTTAAACTAACAGACCAAAGCCCAACGATATTGAATTGATCATGCTGTAAAACAAGGAAAAGCTGATGTTTTCAGTCATTATTATATATATATATATAACAGATCTTCATTGATGTTTTTTTTTGTTTTTTTTTTTATGAAAAACTTTTCTCTGCCTGTGTGAAGCCATGAAGTAGCACACGTCCACATCTGTGAAGAGCAGCACTTAAAAGTCTCTTTTTTCTCCTATGTCTGCATATTTCACATCTGCTTCTTATATCAACGGCCCAGTGCACCCCCTGGCACCCACCGGCGTTCTCTCCTTTCCATATTACTTGTACCAAGTTGGAAGTGGTTTCCAAATAATCAATTTCCATGTCATATTTGGACCTACTTGTGCCCACATCAGCATTCAGTACAAGTTCAAAATTGACTTTGAATACCTAGTTTTTTTTTTTTCTTCTTCTTCTTTTTTTTTTCCTCTCACTTCCTCCTTTTTTGGTCTTGTTCACCGCCCTCCTGTCTATCTCTCCTTCTCCTACCCTGAAGCTATGGTTAGGAAGGCTGGTTGCGTCATAGTCCAGGCAGCATTGCCTGAGACAGCAGTCAGTACACTTGTCTGCAAAGAGAGGGAGAGGGGGGGGGGAAGAGAGAGAGGGAGAGGGGGAGAGAGAGAGAGAGAGAGAGA